>JAJONR010007760.1:0-22085 GCA_029582245.1 Solanum etuberosum
CTTAGTCTTGACACCGCGTACTTTCTTGGCTCAATTCTTCCGCTCCATCTGATTCTTGGACTTCTCAATCTTTGTGTCTAATCCATTCCTGATCAGCCGGTACTTTGGCTTATATTTCTTTGCGTTCTCTCCATAATCATACTTAGTCTTGACACCGCGTACTTTCTTGGCTCAATTCTTCCGCTCCATCTGATTCTTGGACTTCTCAATCTTTGTGTCTAATCCATTCCTGATCAGCCGGTACTTTGGCTTATATTTCTTTGCGTTCTCTCCATAATCATACTTAGTCTTGACACCGCGTACTTTCTTGGCTCAATTCTTCCGCTCCATCTGATTCTTGGACTTCTCAATCTTTGTGTCTAATCCATTCCTGATCAGCCGGTACTTTGGCTTATATTTCTTTGCGTTCTCTCCATAATCATACTTAGTCTTGACACCGCGTACTTTCTTGGCTCAATTCTTCCGCTCCATCTGATTCTTGGACTTCTCAATCTTTGTGTCTAATCCATTCCTGATCAGCCGGTACTTTGGCTTATATTTCTTTGCGTTCTCTCCATAATCATACTTAGTCTTGACACCGCGTACTTTCTTGGCTCAATTCTTCCGCTCCATCTGATTCTTGGACTTCTCAATCTTTGTGTCTAATCCATTCCTGATCAGCCGGTACTTTGGCTTATATTTCTTTGCGTTCTCTCCATAATCATAGATCAAGCCAAACCCAGTTGATTTGCCTCCTCTAAAATGGGTCCTGAACTTAAAGCAAGGATAAATTTTTCAAACTACTGTTACCATCCTAAATGAAGCACATGAAATATTGTAGTGATTCACAAGATATGTCGTATCAAAGCATATCACATCATGAAAGTGTTCATAAGCTGCCTCACAATGTGTATGCACACATACCATATTTCGCAGCCTTCCATTATTATCAACGCTCCCTATTTTTACCTGCATTTCATGAAAAAAGTTAAGCAATGACTGTGCATCCCCTTCTTGCATTTCAAAATAAAATTCCTACAGTCTTTTGGAGTGCAATCAAAATTTTGTGGTCCACCGCGTTGAACCTCGACAAGCCTAATGTTCTTGGATGGTCTAATTCCAGATCGATCGTGAGCTACAGCATCCCTCTTCAAAGATTTGACTAATCGGCATGTGACTAGCCATTAACCGTAATATGGCAGGGAGCAAATCATGATTGTGCTCATTAAAAACTTTGGAGGCACGCCAAAAGTCATGGTTATCAACAATGGTAGTGATCCTAGCTTTACAATTGTAACTTTTGTGGTATACTTAATTTTGTGATTTCTAGCTCGATCACAATAATAAGATATATACTTAGCAGTGTCACCATCTATCTTTTTGAAATTTCTTTTCACAATAGGAATCGTTCATCAAACTATCGTCTGATATCATTCCTAAAGATTTGTACAACTCTTCCCTAACTTTAGTTGTATTCCTAATTTTTTGGACAGTGTGTGTAGAGAAGACAAGGAAAAAGAGTTGGCAGTAATGCTACATATGAGTTGGAATGAATGAAGAAAAAATAGTGTCCCAATGTATAAGACTTTTGGTGTTCCAAGTCTAAGAATTTGTGTTCTAATTGAATTATCATTTTAGGGAATAACAAACACTTTAATACCCGTAAATTATAAATGAAAAGAAGATCAGTTTATTTTAGAATAAAAAGGCTAATATGGTCTTTATACGTTTTTGGCCAAATTTGGGCCACATTTTCTAGTCGTTTAGCACTATCCTTTTCTAATTTGATTTTTATTTTTACTTGTTATTTTTGACAAATCAAGGACGGACAATTTTTTTTCTTCCTATTATACTCTCAATATATTAATATTGAGTTAATGTCTTTAAAAAATATAGTGAGTAAATAAATTTAAGACTCCGTCAATTAATGGTAAAATGGTGAACTCACTATATTAATCATTATTTTCTTAATAGATGTGCCAAATCAAAATTTGACAAGTAAAAAGTGACGGATGGAGTATTCATTTTGTATGTACTTTCTTCTTGTTCAATTTTCTCTCTCAGTAATTTTAATTTGTGGCAGTTAATTGTAAATACAAATATTTTTTCTAAGAAAATAAAGGGGGTTGCAGTTCAACGATCTCAAAATAACATTCTTGATTGTAGATATATTTTTTCAATTCTACGACATAATAAAATTTTAATTGTATAAAGAAATTAACAAATTTTCTAAATGAGGATAGCTTTTGAATGATTTTCTTGTAAAAGCAGAAATCTATTCGTTGTTATTTATGATTTTGAACGGCTGATTCCCTATACAATATTACAAGTGTATATATTGAATACAAAGCATATTCATAACTGACATTTGACTATCTTTTTTATGGATTCAGAGTCAGATTATGATGATATTTTAGTTGTGCAATGTAACTGATATGAAATTTGATCGGAGAGGAAGACACGATATATGCATAGCATTAAATGATCATATCATCATCTTTATAATATATTTGTTGAAATACATTGACATAAAGACCGAGCAACAGTTTATCAAGAATATGATCTTAAATAAGAGGATGTGAAGGTCGTGCATTAGGTAGAATATTGTTAGTAGGTAGTGGAGCATTGTCTTACTTTTCTAGAGATTTAGGTTAGGTAGTATTTGTCGTAGCATTAGACTTAATCTTTGTATAGTTTCTTAATTTTTTAATTGTGTTTCGATTAACTCACTTATTTGTTGTTGTTGTTCCTTTCCTGAACACACTACACTACTTTTCTTATTAATTGCTACATTTTTTTCACTATTATTTTTCCTTTTCTTAATTACTTTAATTTATTGCCATTAAACTAAAGATTCTTCAAAAATAACCTACCTCCATAAAGTTTGCATCACTCTATCCTTCCTATACTTTGTGGAATTGATTTTGTTGTGTTTATATATATATACACTATTTCTTAGCTACTTGTTGAATAGTGATTGTTAACTGTAATTAGTCAACTAGAAACGAAAAAAGGATTACAAATACCCCCTCCCCTCACTTACATATATTCAGTATGTTTCATTTTTATGCAGTAATGTTTCCTTAAAAAAAGTATAGTCATTTTATAATTGAATATATTAATTTAGTTTTAATAACATGCTTTTATAACAACAAGAATCTCATAACCTATTTAAAATTACAAATTTTAAAAGTACTTTTTTTTCTTGTATCGAATCAAACGCTGCTGCTGTATAAATTGAGACAAATAAAATAATAAACAAATTTACCAAATCTTTTGTTGTCAATGGTTATTTTTGCAACATATTTAACCAACTCATTAAAGTTGATAAATTCCCAAAATTGTAAAAGTTGCCTTGATGAGATGCATGTGGGGTGAAAAATGTTAAATCTAGAAAAGGTGAGGGAAGAAAATTTGGTTGTTTGTGAAATGGAAAAAAAGAATCTACCCTCAATGGAGTAAGACATGAAAATAAAGTTCATCCCTTTTTTTAATATTAGGACAATAGATGTAACAAATATATATTTTATTATATGGAAATTTCATTAAAGAAACCCACCTTCCATTACCTTAGCATGTGCTTGCATGCATGAAAATAATTAAAACCCCACATATACACTTTTTTATTTCACTAGAATTCTAGATACCATATCTCTAGCTACTTTTCTAATTTAATAGATAATAACATCTATTTTAATGAAAATATCTTTTCATAGGTTTTTGTGTTTGCTATATCTCTACTTTTTTAGTTCAATAGATAACATCTACTCTATTTGATCTATTTTATTTGTTATATTGCTTTTTCATAGATTTCTTAAAGTTACCTGGTACATATTACTGGTGGAAAGTGACTGATAGAATTAGTTAAAGTGTGAGAAAGCTAACTCATATATTACGGTCATAAAAAAAAGTTTCTTAAAAATACATTAACTAAAAAGGTAATTTTATTATATTAAGCTTAATTATTTTTTTCTCAATTTAATACTCTCTCCAATTCAAAATAAGTAATTTTTTAAGGCGTGACACATGTCTTAAAAATCAATTAATTATAAGGTCACTTGACAATATTATCCTTTTACTTTTCCTAAACTTTTTGAAAAAGTATAAATAGACAATGTTTGGATAAAACCCAATTGAGAGATAGGTAAATTTGAAAAAATAAATAACTAATACAGTACCACTTTAGACTTTGAAAAATTCGTTCCAATCCTAGAAAAAGTGTTAGAAATAAATTGATTTTGGACTACTCTCTTTTTAATCACATTTATCTCTCTACATATTTATTAAGTAATTAAGGGTAAAGTGATAACAAAGAACTAATAATATATAAGACTCAGAGAAAGAATGAGCCTTGGAAGATATTCCAGAGATATTTAATAAATGGGTTATACTTTTCGAGTGAGGCATACAAAACCCGATCTTATTATGAAAATATTTTGATAAATACAGGAAGTGCGGAATTCCAGCATTTCTCGGGTTATAATATCGATGCAAATGTTTATAACTTCTCGAAAATCATAATAAAACAGATTATATCTGTTGAAGATTGGGGAATCACTACCATGAAAGAAAGGCAGATAAGCCTCAACGGAAGCTCTATTAGTTTCACTTGTTGGGATTATATCCATGCCTTTTCTAAAGTTCTTTTTTATAACAACAACAGGTTTAAACATACTTGGTTTATAAAGGTATGTTCAAAAATAACTACTGATAAAATCCCAAATTGGTTTCTGAAATTCATTATAAAAAGGGCATTGATAATTCCCTCCCAGATTTCTTATCAAGAGAATTTTTAAATGACTGAATATTCTTTCATTTTTAGCGACGAAACTTTTATTGCCATTCTACAGGTGATCCCATTATGTCAGGATCTAAAAAGATTAATACTAGACAAAATCATCTTTGATATCCTTCATGGAGATGATTCGTCAGATTATGAGAACTAATAATATATAATTTTCTAAAATAATAATTATTTTGAATCAATTAATTTAAATAAGCACAATAATTAAAATGAATCATTAATAAGCATATTAATGAAAATATCTTTTTGATGACCTTCTCCATTTTTCAACTATTTGGAATGGGAAAGGGCAAAAGAGCAAAAGGAGAAAAAAAAATCTCTTTTAAAGAAGTAATAAAGTACTGTAATATTTCGTAACTCTTGGATATTCATAAAGAGACCATGAAGAACTCTGAGAATATTCATAAAGATCACATATCAAGATGAGATCGAACTCTTCTTGACGATCAAATACTTCAAGAAGATCCACAAAATCCTTTCATGGAGATCAAATAAATTTCAAGGAGATTCAAATTATCCTAGATCACATAACATTCACAACCTATCACATTCTGACACCTGTCAATAATAACAGAAACAGTAACTAACTGCTAAGCTCTAACAGTGAGGTCAAGTTACTCCACTACCCTCACTCTCTTCAATATGAGTAAGACGTGAAACAACAATTGAGCTTTCCCGTTACTAAATTATGGAAAACGAAAAAAGAAAGAAAGAAGAGTAACTAACATGCTTTTGAACTTTAATATACACAGAAGAAGTACTATGGAATCTTTAATAATTCATTTTCTTTTCTAATTTCATCCATAAAGTTAACCAATTACTTTTAGTTATAAGCCTCAAATCAAATCAAGGATATTTACTCGATATATATTTTCATGTCTTTTCATCAGGGCCGATTCAACAACATTGGGGGTCTTAAAACGAAACTGAAGAAAGGGGCCCTAACATTTTATTTTTTTCATCATATATATTTTTATTTAAAATCTACTTTTCTAGCTATTTTAGATTCGAAGTCATTAGGTACTGTTTTATAATCAATTTGTTTTAATAATTCTTTTTCAAATGGTAATATAGCTAATTCATTCAATCTCTCTTGAGACATTGTTGATCTTAAAGAAGATTTAATCAATTTTAATTTCAAAAAAAAACTTCTTTCGGCTGAGGCAACGGTTACAAGAATTGTTAACATTATTCTATAAACAATATGTGTATTTGGAAAAGAATCAAGTCTTTTTATTTGATTGAGTATTTTCATTAGATCATTATCTTCTACTTGTATTATTTCCCTTAACACTTTTAATTCAAAAAATAAATCTAAACTTATACCATCAGAGTATATATAAATTCTGATGGTATCAAACAGTAATTGAGCAGTTTTTTCACTGAAGCATTACATGTCCCTCCTTGATACCATATATAAGGAGAAACTGAAGAGTGTTTTGACAGTCTACGTTCTCATGTTGAATTATAACACCTTCAATAGGATCAGACTTAATTGTGTAGCTAGGGTGCAATTGAACTGATTAGGTTAAATTTGAGTGGATCATAATGGATTATGACAACAATCGGGTCAAGACCCAATTCAATCCAAATTTGTTTGGGTCAAAATGGATTAGGTAATGGATTGTATAACGGGTCAAGACTCAACTCCATTTTTACTAAGATTAATTGTTTTACTTGGTCTTTTAAAATATTTTAGTATCTAATAAAAAAAATCTTTATTATAGCTATATAACATATCAAATTGAAAATAAAATAAAATATAATATTTTGACAAGATTTTTCATGAGTCAATTTGAGTTACATATCAACCCAACTTTTAATGGGTTGAAATGGATTAGATTGAAATGGGTTGAGCTAATGAATGGGCGGGTCAATAATCCATCCATACTTAAATTGATTAGGCAGTTGAGAGGGTTAGATTTGATTTTGTCACCCCTAAATGTAGCTCCTTAATTTATTCAGTTACAACTTGAACAAACAAGAAAAATATGATCTAGTCGACTTAAAGAAAAAACTCCACCTATGGACTTATTTTGATTATGTGTGGACATGATATGAAATTTCATAATTAAGCTTTTTGGAGAATTTGAGATTTCATCTCATCATTTCAAATCACGAGATGAATCGCATGTCCAAATTAGGCGTGTGCGCTAATTGGATTAAACTGAAAAACCAAACCAAATCAAACTGAATTCTAATGATTTTTTTTATTAGGTTTTGAATTAGTAATTTACTTTGTTTGATTTTTTGGTTGGTTTCGAATTTAGAAAAATAAAATTTCGAGAAACTCAAATAATTATATATATATATTCTAATTGCAAATATAACTTTGATTATATTTCTAATTATTGACATAACCGAATAATCGAATCGAAAAAAATCGAACTGAAAAGAGAAAAACCAAACCAAACCAAATTTACTTTGGTTCGGATTGGATTACACTTCTTCAAAACCAAAAACTGAAAAATTCAAACCAAATAGTACAAAATCAAATCAAAAAACCGAATGCACACCCCTAATGCAAACACCTACTTATTGTTTAATTTTACCCTCATGTTATTCACATCATTAAAGATTTAACATATTTGAATTATATACGCTACTTGTAACATAATTCAAACTAATTTAATTGGTTGACCTAATAAGCAAATTTTTGGCTAATCAAGTTTACCAAAAGAAAGAAATTTTGCCTAAACAAATTTGTGTGTTGTAATATCTTTGACAAAACAAACATTATGCCCCTTCATCTTATTGTGAAAAATATTCAAATTAAATGAACAAATGTAGATAAGGCATAGAAAATATAAGTTGAGTTGGAATCTTCTTTTTTGAAAAATGTGGGATGTTATGTAAAGAAGCAAGCAAAATTTTATGGTGAGAAGATACTTCATGTCTTGTCACGTTGCTATGTCCAACATATGTGTGACATGGTCATGGGGATTTGATCACCAATAAACCACTTGATCTACTAACGGTCAGAGCACATAACTTATTTATATAAAAAAAAATACTATTGAAGATATATCTTACTTTTTTTTTTTCCCGTCCGGTGTCTGGTACCCACATTGGAGCCTGACTAAATCCGGATTCGCACCAGAAAATCCCACATTAAAAATAAAACGCTCCCTAACAAAGACGATTCCGTACTCAAGAGGTCGAATATGTTGAATGTGTGTCTCTTATTGTGTCTTGATGTATAATTAAATATATAGAAATAGATAATGATAAAAATTTAAGTACATGTACTTCACACATCAGCCTAATGTGGAGTTTTTTGGACAGGAATTTTCACTCTACTACCACCAAGACCCCATTATGTTTGTCTCTATTATACTTTTTGGGGTGTATTTGGTATCCAAGGGGGAGGGGGGAGGTATGAGTTAAAATATTATGAAAAATATTTTTTTTTAGAAAGAAAAAAACCTCAAAAATCAACGATTTTCTTGGAAGAATATAAAAATTAAGTTTTACAAGTAGCATTATACGTTAAATGCTCCTCCCCACCTCTATACTCTACATTGTGTCGGACCCCGTTCCGTCCTCCACCCCTCCCTCTCCTACAACTCCAACTCAAGTTTTTGCCAGCCACCGGTCATCTCGTTCCGACTTTCCTAATTTTTATAGTATTTGTTTAAATTTTATATATGTGTATAATGTATTAGCCATACTATTTTCATTATTTATTGAATATCAAAAATATTCTATAGTTTTATTGTACATTTTAATATTAGAAATTTAAATATGAAGTGTGTGATAATTAATATATATAGCTATATAAATGATATTTTCTTCCTTGTATTGAATAGATGAAAAATACTAAAAGTGGATGGAAAGTATTATAGTGTGTTTATATTTCAAGATTAATTAGTATAGTGAAAATAGAGTTGAGACAAAGAAAAAATATGATAATTAGTCTCCAGCTTATTTAATATACAAAAAGAGTAATTTTATATTGAAAAAAATGTATTCTTTTAGTGGAACTCTTCAACTAATTCAAAATTGTTGGAGTTATACAATGTTGTTAGATTGTTGTATCCTACAGAAGACAAATCAAACGTTATATTATTGAATCGATGATGATTATGCTACAGTAGAATTGAATTCTCTTAAAGAGAGCGAGATATACACGACACAAAAAAATTTCGTGGAAAATATATTGATTTCATGCCAAACACACACTTACTATACTACTAAATAAGTCGTTACAATTTATAAGTTGAACACGTTACCTGCCAGCTGAATGGTTAATAGTTATTCCAACAAAATGATGTCTACTTCTAGCAAAAGGTTACTGTGGTCCTCATTAAATATTCTCTTACATTTTTAGTTTTCCACCAAAACGATGAGTAAATTGAATTTATTTTTTTCCTAGATACAATGCATTTATATATGAAAGTAATTACTGAATTATACCATTAATAATAATATATTTGTCAAAAGGTTATTCCATCTTTTAGCTGCTTTCACATGAGCAATAATCAGATCTGAATCTAAAGAAAAAGTTACTGCATTTTTAAATTAAATTTCTCTGTTTAGCTTTGTGTCCTGATTAAGACTAGGGGTTAAAATTATGACTTACAATTATTTTCTAAATCTCATTTATTAATTTATGTTTAGTTTACCAATAAGGATTGTGGTGGAGTGGTAAGTATTTTTTTCATCCTTAACTAGATGTCTCAGGTTTGAGTCCCTTGAAACTCTTCAAATGTGAATTCAAATTTAATCAGACTCCAATGTGGATATCAAACATCGGTCGAAAAACCAAAAATTTAGGTTTAGCTTGACCCACTATTTAACTGGTGAGTGATATATATGAATGATGATATCGTAAGAAGTAAGACTAAACTGCAGTCCAAGCACAATAATGCTTTACTTTCTTTCACCCACTAAAGAACACCTATAATACCTTAACACGAGCCTCCCTGCCGCCCCACCTATAATATAGTGATATTACATATTTTTAGTAGATGTAACTTATTTGTATAGATATATATGAGTCACTTTTATAACAAGGGTATATCAATTCTAAATGACAAAGTTGAGGAGTATATCAGATTATTATTTTTTAAGTAATTGAGTAAGAAGTAATATTAGTATAGTTTTTTAAAGACTTAAAAATTCATAATAGAAATGAAAAAATAAACAAAATTAGAACTTTAATTCAATAACTTGTAAAATTTGTTTTTCTTAAACATTTGATATTGACCTCATAAACACAAGAAGAAAACATAGTCAAATATCTTTTTATAAGAATTTGTTATTCCTTTTTTTAATATAAGAGACCACCTACGAGAGATCATTTTCTTCTGCGTAAAATATTGTCTTAAAAATGCCACCCTCATTCTCATATGGTGAAGGACATTGATAATATACAAGTTACACAATCATATGGTGAAGGACATTGATAATATACAAGTTACACAATCATATGGTGAAGGACATTGATTATATACAAGTTACAATTGTGGTTAAGTAAAAACTTTGAAAGCAATTACACTCAACCACCGGCTGCATTTGCTTGCCGGGGTGGCCTAAAAACCATAGTAAATTTACATTTACCAAACTATCACTTCTTCTTCTTCTTGTTAGCTAGTGTCACAAAAATTTCCATTCATTTGGTTTTGTACTGCTTTGATAGCAGCAACTCTAGCAGCAGTGGCAGCTCTGTTCGCAGCGGTGACTGCTTTTTTCACTTGCTCATCTACTCTCCTTAGTTTAATTGCATTTTCTGCTGCCTCCCTAGCAGCCTGCAGAGATCAAACATAGAGGGATCAGTATACGCATATGCATCAACAGACTAACGTTTCTTTTTTTCTTCTACCTCAACAGCTCGAAGGACAGCATCAGTTAGTGGGGGTGATGGAATTTTCAAATTGCCAGAGTCCCATTCCCCACAACTTGTGTCACCATTTCTAAATGTATACATTCCGTAACCTTGCTTCCGACCTTCATGCCATGACCCTTCATAGCAATGCCCGTTTGCGAAATGATACACACCAAAACCATGAATCTTATCTCCGAAATATTCACCTGCATACCAATCCCCGTTCCTGTATAACATAACCGAGGATATTGCATTTTAGGAAAGCATGATCCGATCCGTCACTAACAAACAACAGTAGATGCATTCATTCATTCATCCTACAAAATTATGTTCCTGATCCATCACTAACAAACAACAATTAACAGTTCAAAAATAGTAAGCAAGAACAAAATTATACAGCTAGCACTATCGATCACGAATAACAGACAAATCAGATTCCAGCCATGGAACAACTGGAAAGTTGTTATTTTACCTGAAATGGTAACAGCCGAGGCCATGTTTGACTGCGCATTTAAATTCACCAATGTAACAGCTACCATCAGAGCAAGATTGTGAGCCAACACCATGACTTTGACCATTACACCATTGTCCAGCATACGTATCTCCTGTATAGAACTTGTAAACACCATAGCCATGTCTCAATCCTTGCCTGTATTGCCCTCGATATTTGCTACCTCTAGCCCAACTTTCTATCCCATACCCATCATACTTCCCATCAACCCAATCACCTTCATATCTTCCCTTAACAAAATAGTTGTAAACTCCACTACCATTGCACCTCCCTTTATGATACTCACCTTCATAGATATCCCCATTGCTGTAAAACTCAACTCCTTCCCTCACGACCTGGTTCTCATTTTCAGATTTTCCCTCTTTATGCCCCAATTTTGTTTCCCCAATGAACCACTGAACCGGTTTCGAGTGGGTTCTCTGAAACCCAAACCGTTTCCCATACTCATCAAACAAGTTCCTAAACACATTATACCTATGGTGAATTGACTCCCTGTTCTTCCCAGCGAAGAACAACAAAACCGCTACGAAAATCAGAGCTAACAGGAGACTCTCTGACGTGGGTATGTTATCCCTGCTAAAGAAAACGAAAAGGGTGTACATTAAAACCACCGAAACTACCAGAACCGGACCCATCCTCGCCGGAGACGATCGGAACGGCGAGAGAAACGAACCCCGACGAATCGGACTCGAATCGGGTTTATGCGGCTTCTGCTCTTCAATATCCGGTTCATGGTCAATACCGAATTCGTTAATCGAAGAAAAGCTGTGAATTGACGACCGGATAGTTGGAGAAGACCGGAGAAGTGAAGACTGTGTCCTCGTTAGCTTCGCCTGGCTTTTCTGACCTTCCATTTTCAAGTACCTAAAATATCACCCGTTGAATCTTCAAAATTTATCTCAAACTTCACTCTCCCCTTCGATACCTAGATATTTTCAACTCCAACGCCGGCGTCATTTCTCAGGCGACCGGAGTGGCGTAGGATAAGTAGTGAACAAGTGCGCAGGTTACAGCAGGTTTTTTCTTGGGAATAGTGTATAATTTGAGAGAGATGAACAGAAAAAGATAGAGAGAAGACCGGGTTTTATTTGAGATTATGGAGGCACTTAGATTTAACGTGAACCGTTCATTTTAATATTCAACGGTTAGATCTAAAGGAGTATTATTAGCCGTTCGATTAAGTTCCCGGTTTCGACGGGCAAGCTTTGGTCGTGGGATCTAGATTCCACTTTTTTTCGCTTTATTCACTGTCGCAGCCCCGGCACGTGCCCCACCGTCGAGTTTAAATTATTGATTCGATTAATTTAAATTTTTAAATAAATATAAATAATTTATTCATTTTATCAGTAATTAATTTTTTAAATTGGATCTGCGTAACGCTAAGACAACTTTATGGTAAAAACTTATTAATTGGTCATGTGTACTCTTTCTGTTTTTTTTTTTTTTTTTTGTTTTAAAACCAAAATTTGGACAAGAGTCTTGGGTCGAAGAATTGGTCTTCAATGAGGACAGATTCAAGAAAATAGTTAAGTATAAATTATTTTGGTAGTATATATTATTATTTATTTTCGATTAAAAATAATTTGTGGTAGGAAGGCGGAAAAAATGGTTAATCAATGTGATTTAATGATTCTGCGGCAGTTTTGAAATATAGTTAATTAAGTTTCCTATTTTACAAGGAAAGTATGTATGACAAAGAGAGCTAATTAAAAAAACACCTTACTATTTTTATACTCTGAAAATTTGATATTCCAGTTGTATACGGAAATTAAAAAATAGTTAGTATAGTAAATTGTTTTACAAGATTCAAACATCGATAAATAGTATAATTAATTTAAGTTGAAAACCAGGCTACCTAACGATGTACAAGGAAAAGAAAAAGATAGGACAATCCCTCGGTTAGGTTTTGAATTTCATACTGCAGTAAAACTTCATTAAATTAATATAGCTGAAACCATAAAATATTATTATTTTATAAATATATTATTTAATCGATAAATTAATAAAAGAATGTTTTGAGATTCAATGAAGATTAATTTTGTTTGCATCAAAATTATTATATCTTACTAATTTATATATCATATTTATTGAATTCATATAAAAATAAATTTATTATACATAAAGTATAACGAATACGTTAAAATCATTGTATCATATTAAATTATGTATCATACTTATTGAATTCACATAAAAACAAATTTATTATACATAAAGTACAATTCATGTGTTTGATTCGTTGTAATTTTTTTTTTGGTTAAATTATCTATTAGAAAGATTAATGTTTTGGATGCTATCAATTTTGCAATGCCAGCTTGGACAACAAATGTTCAACAAGAGACAATAGCAAATTATTTTTGACAGTGCAAAATTCGTTCGGCGGATGTAATCTCAGAGAATTTGAATGAACCCACTTGTGAAAACGTAATTCATGAACTTGTTGTCATGATTAATGATCTCGATTACCGCAATAAAAATGGACGTCAATAACCTGTTAGATTACTTGGGTGAAAATGATACATGTTCACGGGTCCAGAGCTTAATTAGAAGAAATTATGGATACCTTCGAAAAAAAATGTCCACGATGAAGTTGAAGATGAAACAATACCTTTGGAACCAGTTATGCGTAAGGAAGAACTTATTGCATCTAGAACTCTTCCCAATTTTGATGGTGCAGTTCAAAAAGACGACACCAAAACTTTTGGATGCAATAAAATAAGTTAGAGATGACCTTCAACTAGATTTAAATTTTAACAAAAAATAAAACACAACAAAATCATATTTCAATAAATTGTATTAGATATATTTGTAATTTTAAAGAATTATTGATTTATAATATTAATGGGACCATGTATTTATATAGGGATCTTCTGAAAATATATTATCTTATCGAAATAGGTGATTTTTTTCCATTGGCCCAAGTCGGGACTGGAGGAAAATATTATCTTAGAGAGATTATTAATTTATCGAGCATTAATTTAGTGAGGTTTTACTGTATTTGCAACTGTTTTAAGAGAGCAGTTTCGATTCACCATGTGTTTGACCCCAAATTTTCCCACAAATATATGACTATTTAAAAATATATGATTTATACACATAAGTTTTAAAAATTATTTAAAATATCCATAAATTTATATTATCATTTTATAATGAATATGTTCCGTTAAAAATAATCTTATAATATAATTGATAACAATCAACCATAACAAATAACAATATAGGCAAGACAATACATTAATTGCATACTCAAACTTGTCACTGATTCAGTTATAATTATAACTCATTAAACACATATTGTTCTTTTTTTTCTGATCAATTTTATCACACAAATTAAAACTCAAACTTTTTCAGAGGAGGTAGTAACAAATATTAGTTGGAATTAATAAATAATGAGTATTTTTTTAAAATATAAAAGTTTGGGGTAATTTTTGAATTTTTTAAAATTTCCAAATATGAGAACTTGACCCAAATACTAGTTTTTTTAGTATTTGGGGGCTTGGGATACTTGACAAATATATTTGCCAAGTTATATGACCAAACACCACTTTCCAAGTTTTTCTCAATTTTTCGCAAGTATTTTTGGCTGATAGATATATAGTGCATCTCACAATAAGTCACTATATATGATTCTTGTTTCTCCCATTTATGAACCTGGTTACAGGGCTTCTAGTCCTCAAGTTGGATATTCTTATATATGACTTAAATTTTATGAGATTCAAGTTCATTCCCTTCAATGTGTTTTAGATGATTTGTCTTGCCAAGGTCTTGGTTAGTTCATATGTAAGATCGATTATAATAAATTCTGACAAATTAATATTAATAATATATCACTAATCAATATGTTCTCACAATATTGTGTTTTATCCTCATGAGTCTGAGTTTATCGTTATAATAACGATTTGATACTCTACCAACAATACTAGTACGATCACAATTAATCAAATTAGAATAAATAAAGTGTTTGATATAATAAAATCAATTCACCTTTCACTAGTTGAAGCTAAGAAAATACTTCAACCTTCATTGTAGAGTTCACAAATAATAATTTGATTTTCTCATTTTCGACAAATAACACCAAATTTTCTCAGCTACATCAATAAAATATTTAATTATAGCAGATTTTGTTTTATAAAACAAGTCGTATAGTTTGATATTAAGTAAATATATCTGATCTGCTTGTATCTACTAAGTATTTCTATTATAAATGCAATATTAAGTCAAGTGCAGTTAGTTACATATCTCGTATTTTGTTATTAGGCTAACAAATTTCTTTTTTTGTCACATCGTGTTCACAAAATTGAAAAAGGAGGTGCAAGACTCATACAATCAACACAATTGTATTTCACAATTTTTTCAATTTAATGTGACTTGTCAAGAAAAATTTCAAACACTACTAAAAAACTGCCAAAAAACGACGGCCAAAAGCGACGGACTGCGTCGCTTTTTTGGTCAAATTCGACAGAAAAGCGACGCAGTCTTGTTCGCTGCTTTTTGGTTCGACGCTTTTCAAAAAGCGAAGGACAGCGTAGCTAAAAATAGATGGACTGTGTCGCTTTCTTTATTTTTTTTCAGGATTTTATTTTTAAAAAAAGCGACGGACAACGTCGCTTTTTTTATATTTTTATGTTTTTTAATTTCCAAAAAAGCGACAGTCCGTCGCTTTTCTAAAATTTTAAATTTTGAAAATCCCAGAAAAGCGACGGACTAAAGGACCCTGTCCGTCACTTTTTAAAAATTATTTTTTTGAAAAGCCCATAAAAGCGACGGACTAAAGGACCCTGTCCATCAATTTTTTGAAAATTAATTTTTTGAAAATTCCAGAAAAGCGACGGACTAAAGGACCTTGTCCGTCCCTTTTTTGGGTTTTTTTAAAAAATAAAATGTAGAAAAACGACGGACAAAACCACCCTGTCCGTCGCTTTTTCTGGATTTTTGACAACAGAAACTGCGGCTGCCTACCTGCAAAAGCAATTCAATTCTATCCAGCTCCAATCAAACACACAACATTATAAAGAAGCTACACAAAACATAAAACAACAAACTTAAATTAACATTCAAAAATATCTAAATCACAATTTAAAGACTTATAAAGTCTTTCAAAATATCAACAAGTTCATTAAAGAGACCTAAACTAGGGAGTGCGATCTACAAAATCCTCCTCCTCCTCATCATTGTCGTCGTCGGTTTCCTCGGGAGCCGAAGATATAGTAGGTCGACGAGCGAGGTTCAACACTTGTTCTTTGATTTGCTGAACGGTCGCACTCATGCTTTGTTGTTCAGCTACTCTTTTCCGCTCAGACTCTGCCAGTGCCGATGTAAGTTGTGCTATTTGAGCTGACATAGCAGCAATCTGAATACCGTCAAGTGCCTCGGCTTGACGTGACGATCCAATACCTTGTAAGCTTAAATGGAGTAGTCTTACATTGTTTCGAGAGCCTCGACCATAGACTCTACCTTTGTGTGTCCCCCTACCACTTTTTCTGTCCAAATTTGGCTGGACAGTTCGGGTGTCAGTTGGACCGAACTAGCTAGATTCTCATTGACGTACTGATGAAACTCATTCTGCATATTAAATATAAAAATTGACATCAATATATATACATATCATAAGTATATTCACTATTAATATATATTATTCATATTAAATTAAATAACTTACAAAAGTTCGTTCGGCCCTTTCCTCCACCCAAACATCCGGATCTGACTCATTTTCTTTCTTCTTCACACGAGTCTTCTTGAAAACCTCTGGTACAAGGGGAGTGCGCCCCATTTCTTTTTCCTATGAATAAAAATGAAATTTATATTATAACGATATTAATCAACTAATTATTTATTTAAAAGTTTGAATTAGAACTTACTATTTCTCTTGTAATTGTTCCAACGCTCTTTGCACCTCCAGTGTGCAATGAGCCACCCTTAAGACTGCCTTTAACCTTTTTGGCTTGTTAGGACATCGCCTTGAACTTATCTGTGTTCAAATATTGGTGCAATTCATCCATCACATGAGGCACCATCCAACCCAGACACTTATCAGTATCCCGGGCTTTCTTTAGCCAGCTAGACAGTCTCGCGGATGCCCTCCTCTCAAATGTGATCGCAATGACCATATTAAACCTCGGTTCCCAAGTACACATAGTCTGAAAAAAATGAATAACGTTAGATAATTAAAAATAAGTAAAGGATACTAAAATTAATAAACTTAACTAAAAAAATATTTACCTTAAATTCATTAAACATCGCCTGACATATATTGTTTGGGATCTCACTCCAGGAGTGATATGCCTATGTAAAAAGCCTTCTCACAGAGTCTTTTAAAGCCTGGACAACATCCTTTGCAGGATACCACATGCAAAACAAATAATAAACATGTTAGTTCATGAATAATATATTAAAGATGCTCAAATAAGTAAAATAAAGTAACAAATAGATAACAAAACAAACTTACGATGACCCATCCGGCTCAATCATGACTCTGCCAATCCTGTCCCTCTGTCTCGGTGCTAAAGCAGACGTCTCATCTGGTGTAGGTGTAGGTGATACACCAGGATGCACATAATGTTGAGTCAATGGAGGTATACCGACCACAACATCTGAATGCTCACTACTAGAATCTCTAATCCTCATGGCAAATAACTGAGGAGATGTACCTGTGGGAGATGGACATGGAGATGGAGTACGGCCAGCCGATAAGGGTCGTGCTCGATGAATAGCCTGTAAAGGTAAGTCCTCGTAGCGCCGTGGAGGCAGTGACTGTGAAGAGGAGGAAGCACCGGCTGATCGATGGTAATTAGGATAATAATACCGAGGATCCGCCGTACCAAATGGAACAACAAATAAATGAGTATCATGAGTAATGCGCTCCGGCGCAGAAGAAAGAAATCCTGGAATATCCTCAGAATCTAAAGGTCTCCTATACTTCTTCTTTTTATTCTTATTGGGTTGACTAACTCCAAGATGCTCGCGAGATCTATCACCCTCACCCCCCCCATGACATCTGTACACAAATTTACATGAATAATATATAAAAATCATAAATTAAATAAAATTAGTATTAGCAAAATAAATAACTTACATACTAGCTATATAGTCTATCATTCTACTTTTATTCCTCATCGCTTGTTTTATTTCCATCAGTCTCCCATTCTTTCTCCTCAGTTGTTTCATTTTCATTGTCATATTCTTCCTCATCAAATGAATCATTTTATTCATCCTCATTTATGTCTTCCTCAACATTTATCATTATCTCATCATCAGATACTTCTTCTAATATGTGTTGAGGATGTTCTAGTGTGGGTTTCAATTCAACATCAACGTGTTGCTGAACAATTGCAACCTCATTTTGGTACGCCACATCTAAGACATTGTCAATTTCAATTCTTTCCACGGATTTAGTCTTTATAACAACCCACCATCAATGGACTCCTGACGTATACGAAGGAGTGCGTTTCGTTCGAGAAATTCCTACCAATTAGCTTTGTCTCTACGTAATGGATATGGAGCGTAATACACTTGTTTAACATTTTGTGCAATGATGAAAGAATCATAACTTCTGTATTTTTTTGGGAGCTTAACTTCAATTATATTATGTTGTTGGTCCACTTTTGTGCCTCTGTGATGGGTCAAACCACTTACACCAAAATAATACGATCTTCTTTTTAGGCCAACTTGAATACCTTACTTCAATAATCTCATGAATAACACCATAATATTCAATAGTTTTGCCAGTACTATCAACATCACCTTGTATGAAGACACCACTATCATTTGTTTTCTTATTCCTAGAAACTTCTTCAGTTTGAAACTTAAAATCATTGACACAATACTTGTTCATTGTCTGAATTTGAGATTCAGGTCCAAGTGCAACTTTTTTCACTAATTGCAAATGTTCGACATTTGAGTATTCATAGTAAACCTATATATTGTTGTTTAAAATAATATGATTTAGTATAACATGAATACACTATTAAATACTTATTGATTCAATGTTTTCTTGCACACTTACATATTCTGTTAGCCATTTGGAAAATTTCATATAGATGGCTTCATTACCCCATGTGTTTACGAACAAGCTGATCATTGTACATTCAGATATTTCGTTAGTTAATGTACACTTATTAGTATGCATATAATTTGATAATATATTTTTAACACTTACTTAAGATATGGTTGAATCTCTGGACAATTAAGCAAAATATGTGTCACAGCTGATTGCATTTCCATACTAGTAAAGCTTTGTTTTCCACGTTTTTTAGATCTTCGACCATTTTGATTAAAGATTGATATCGGTGAAAATAAAGGATCAATATCACCTTCATCATTGCGATTGGGCCTGTTTCTCCTACATGGCACATCATTCCCAAAGTAATAAGAATAAAAATCACCAGTTTCTCTACCAATATGACCTTGAACAACTGATCATTCGATCTTTCTCCTTTGCTTAATTGTTTGCTTGGAACTGTCAATTTTTCTGCATGTATATATGTATATATGTTAAAAAAGGAAAAAAAACTTAATGATTAACTATTTTCTTAGTGAATATTTCAATGTTACCTCTCAAATGGATACATCCATCTTGTTTGAACTGGACCTCCAAGGCGGAATATTTTGTTTCATCCTGTCTAAACTACATGGAAAGATCTTCTCCAACTTAGTACTAATAACAGGAATATTTTCTTTCATCCTGTCTAAACTACTCTCCAACAACTTTTCAGAACACAAATCTTTAAAGAAAAGACTTATTTCTGTGATTGGTTTCCATATCCTTTCGGGTAGATGACTAAAAGTGATAGGAATTAAAGTTTCCAAGAATACATGACAATCATGACTTTTCATACCTATCAATTTTCCTTCATTCATATCTTCCCGCTTTCCTAAATTCGAATCATAGCCCTCTGGCATCCTCAAATTTTTAACTCACTCACAAATTTCACGTTTCTCATCCAATGTGAATGAAAAACTGTCTTTAGGCTTAACTATTTTACCATTTTGTAATTCATGTAGCCATAACTCTCTTCTCCTACAATATTTCTTTATGTCGATTCTAGCTTTTGAATTGTCTTTTATCTTGCCCTTAACATCCATCACAGTGTTAAACAAATTTTCAAAATAATTTTTTTCAATGTGCATCACATCAAGATTATGTCGTAGCAGTTTGTCCTTCCAATACGACAACTCTCAAAATATGCTTTGTTTGGTCCAATTATGTTCAACACCATATCCAGAAAGTCTATAAGGTGAAGCTTCTGTAACTTTAGGTAATTGAGAAACTCTCTCCCAAATTTGATGCCCTGTGAGTAATGGAGGTGGGGGGTAACTTTCAATCTTATTTTTCCTGAATGCATTTTTCATCTTTCTAAACTCATGGTCCATTGGCAAGAACTGGCGATGACAATCAAACCATGTATTTTTCCTGCCATGCTTTAAAGTGAATGCATTACTATTTTCCATGCAGTATGGACATGATAACTTTCCAGCTGTCATCCAACCAGACAACATCCCGTGTGCAGGAAAATCATTAATAGTCCACATTAAAGAAGCACGCATAACAAAATTCTACTTAGTTGATATATCATAAGTCAAAAAGCCTTCAAACCATAATTGTTTGAGCTCATCTATCAATGGTTGCAGATAGACACCAATCAAACTTTTTGGATTGCGAGGACCTGAAATAACACAACTTAGAAAGATGTAGGGACTGGTCATGCTCATTTCAGGAGGAAGATTATACGGGGTAAGGAACACCGGCCAGCAAGAATAAAGCGAAGCAGCATTAGAGAATGGTGTGAAGCCATCTGCACACAACCCCAATCTAACATTTATTTGTTCACTAGCAAAATCAGGATATATATTATCAAAATGCTTCCATGCTTCACCATCAGATGGATGGGACAAGACACCCGACGGCCTTCTACATTCACGATGCCATCTCATATGTGGGGCAGACCTCATTGATGCATACAACCTCTTTAACCTAGGAATAAGAGGTAGATAATGCATCGCCTTAACTGGGACCATCTTTCCAGCCGGAGTCCTATTATAACGAGCATGTCCACAAAACTTACAATTTTCTAATTCACTATCAGTCTTGTAAAACAACATGCAGCCATTAACACAACAATAAATTCTATCATACGTCAATCCTAACTTGGAAACCAAACGCTTTGCCTGATAGAAGTTCTTAGGTATGTTAAACTCCGGATTAACTAGTTCACCCAAAAGATCAACCATTGAGTCCATAGCCGCATTAGGAACATTCCAATCTAATTTAATATTCATTAATATAACCGCAACTGACAAGGCAAAATGCGGACTCCCTTCACATAGTGGACGACTAGACTCTTCTAATTGATCATAGAAGCGTCTTGCTTCTTCATTAGGAGCTTCATCAAAATACTGTTCGGATTACATTCCACCTTGAACCCCGAAAGCATCATTGATCATTTCATGAACCGTATCATGTTCAACCCTATTATCATGTTCAACCCTAATTTGACCATGTGGTGCAAACATATTATATTCATCCACAGGCATCGAATTATAAAATATATCATTCAATCCATCTCTTTCTCCATGATCAATCCATCTCTTTCTCCATGATCAATCCATACAAAATATCTAGGCTTAAATTCATTACGGTACAAATGAATCATGAATGTATCTGGTTCAAAAAAATTTAAGCACCTACATGCACTACAAGGACACCTAACCAATCCATTATTCTTGAAAATATCAAGTGTCATTGTATGTTCAATAAAATTTCTAACACCGTCAATAAACTCAGGTTTCAAACCAACACCAGTTTCATAATGCATATTATACATCCACAAACGATGATCCATCTACAAATATATAGATATTCAATTATATTAATAAATTTAATAATAATTTTACTACATTAAACTAATTTATATTGTTAATATAAATACTACATTTCAAGATCTACAAAGTTAAAGCTTAATTAATTAATG
>JAJONR010007761.1:0-14608 GCA_029582245.1 Solanum etuberosum
AATTGAATATCTATATTTTTGTAGATGGATCATCGTTTGTGGATGTATAATATGCATTATGAAACTGGTGCTGGTTTGAAACCTGAGTTTATTGACGGGGTTAGAGATTTTATTGAACATACAATGACACTTGACATTTTCAAGAATAATGGCTTGGTTAGGTGTCCTTGTAGTGCATGTAGGTGCTTAAATTTTTTTGAACCAGATACAATCATGGTTCATTTGTACCGTAATAGATTTAAGCCTAGATATTTTGTATGGATTGATCATGGAGAAAGAGATGGATTGAATGGTATGTTTTATAATTCGATGCCTGTGGATGAATATAATATGCTTGAACCACATGGACAAATTAAGGTTGAACATGATGATAGGGTTGAACATGATAGGGTTCATGAAATGATCAATGATGCTTTCGGGATTCAAGGTGGGATGGAACCTGAACAGTATTTTGATGAAGCTCCTAATGAAGAAGCAAGACACTTCTATGATCAATTAGAAGAGTCTAGTCGTCCACTATGTGAAGGGAGTCCGCATTCTTCCTTGTCAGTTGCGGTAAGATTAATGAATATTAAATCAGATTGGAATGTTCTTAATGCGGCTATGGACTCAATGGTTGATCTTTTGGGTGAACTAGTTAATCCGGAGTTTAACATACCTAAGAACTTCTATCAGACAAAGCGTTTGGTTTCCAAGTTAGGATTGACGTATGATAGAATTCATTGTTGTGTTAATGGCTGCATGTTGTTTTACAAGACTGATAGTGAATTAGAACATTGTAAGTTTTGTGGACATGCTCGTTATAAGAGGACTCCGGCTGGAAAGATGGTCCTAGTTAAGGCGATGCATTATCTCCCTCTTATTCCTAGGTTAAAGAGGTTGTATGCATCGATGAGGTTTGCCCCACATATGAGATGACATCGTGAATATAGAAGGCCGTCGGGTGTCTTGTCTCATCCATCTGATGGTGAAGCATGGAAGCATTTTGATAATGTATATCCTGATTTTGCTAGTGAACCAAGAAATATTAGATTGGGGTTGTATGCAGATGGCTTCACACCATTCTCTAATGTTGCTTCGCCTCATTCTTGCTGGCCGGTATTTCTTACTCTGTATAATCTTCCTCCTGAAATGTGCATGACTAGTCCTTACATCTTTCTAAGTTGTGTTATTCCAGGTCCCGTAATCCAAAAAGTTTGATTGATGTCTATCTGCAACCATTGATAGATGAGCTCAAATAATTGTGGTTTGAAGGAAATTTGACTTATGATATATCAACTAAGCAAAATTTTGTTATGCGTGCTTCTTTAATGTGGACTATTAATAATTTTCCTGCATACGGGATATTGTCTGGTTGGATGACATCTGTAAAGCTAGCATGTACGTATTGCATGGAAAATAGTAAGGCATTCACTTTAAAGCATGGCAGAAAAAATACATGGTTTGATTGTCATCGCCAGTTCTTGCCAATGGACCATGAGTTTAGAAAGATGAAAAATGCATTCACGAAAAATAAGATTGAAAGTGACCCCCCACCTCCATTACTCACAGGGCTTCAAATTTGGGAGAGAGTTTCTCAATTACCTAAAGTTACAGAAGCTTCACCTTCTAGACTTCATGGATATGGTGTTGAACATAATTGGACCAAAGAAAACATATTTGGGAGTTTCCGTATTGGAAGGACAATCTGCTACGGAATAATCTTGATGTGATGCACATTGAAAAAAATTATTTTGACAATTTGTTTAACACAGTGATGGATGTTAAGGGCAAGAAAAAAGACAATCCAAAAGCTAGAATGGACATAAAGGAATATTGTAGGAGAAGAGAGTTATGGCCGCAGGAATTACAAAATGGTAAAATAGTTAAGCCTAAAGCCAGTTTTTCATTCATATTGGATGAGAAACGTGAAATTTGTGAGTGGGTTAAAAATTTAAGGATGCTGGAGGTCTATGCTTCGAATTTAGAAAAGCGGGCAGATATGAATGAACAAAAATTGATAAGTATGAAAAGTCATGATTGTCATGTATATATGAAAACTTTAGTTCATATCGCTTTTAGCCATCTACCTGAAATGATATGGAAATCAATCATAGAGATAAGTCTTTTCTTTAAAGATTTGTGTTCTGAAAAGTTGTTGGAGAGTAGTTTGGACAGAATGAAAGAAAATATTCCTGTTATTACTACTAAGTTGGAGAAGATCTTTCCATGTAGTTTCTTTGATGTGATGGAGCATCTTCCAATTCACCTTGTACAAGAGGCCCGCCTCGGAGGTCCAGTTCAAACAAGATGGATGTATCCATTTGAGAGGTAATTATCATTGAAATATTCACTAAGTAAAATAGTTAATCATTAAGTTTTTTTTTCCTTTTTTTAACATATATAGATATATACATGCAGAAAAATTGGCAGTTCCAAGCAAACAATTAAGCAAAGGGAAAAATCAAAGGATTAGTTGTTCAAGTTCATATTGATAGAGAAACTGGTGATTTTTATTCTTATTACTTTGGGACTGATGTGTCATGTAGGAGAAACAGGCCCAATTGCAATGATGAAGGTGATATTGATCCTTTATTTCCACCGATATCAATTTTTAATCAAAATGGTCGAGGATCTAAAAAACGTGGAAAGCGAAGCTTCACTAGTATGGAAATGCAATCAGCTGTGACACAAATTTTGCTTAATTATCCAGAGATTCAACCATATCTCAAGTAAGTGTTAAAAATATATTATCAAATTACATACATACTAATAAGTGTTCATTAACTAACCAAATATCTGAATGTACAATGATCAGCTTGTTCGTAAACACATGGGGTAATGAAGCCATCTATACAAAATTTTCTAAATGGCTAACATAATATGTAAGTGTGCAAGCTTACATTGAATCGATAAGTATTTAATAATGTATTCATGTTATACTAAATTATATTATTTTAAACAACAATATATAGGTTTACGATGAATACTCAAATGTCGAACATTTACAATTAGTGAAAGAAGTTGCACTTGGACCTGAATCTCAAATTCAGACAATGAACAAGTATTGTGTCAATGGTTTTAATTTTCAAAATGAAGAAGTTTCTAGGAATAAGAAAACAAATAATAGCTGTGTCTTCATACAAGGTGATGTTGATGGTACTAGCCAAACTATTGAATATTATGATGTCATTCATGAGATTATTGAAGTAAGGTATTCAGGTTGGCCTAAAAAGAAGATCATATTATTTCGGTATAAGTGGTTAGACCCATCACACAGAGGCACAAGAGTGGACCAACAACATAATATAATTGAAGTTAAGCACACCAGAAAATACAGAAGTTATGATCCTTTCATCATTGCACAAAATGCTAAACAAGTGTATTACACTCCATATCCATTGCGTAGAGACAAAGCTGATTGGTGGGTTGTTATAAAGACTAAACCCATGGAAAGAATTGAAATTGACAATGTCTTAGATGTGGCGTACCAAAATGAGGTTGCAATTGTTCAGCAACAAGTTGATGTTAAATTGGAAATCACACTAGAACATCCTCAACACATATTAGAAGAAGTATCTGATGATGAGATAATGATAAATGTTGAGGAAGAAATAAATGAGGATAGGAAAAATGATTCATTTTATAAAGAAGAATATGACAATGAAAATAAAACAACTGAGGAGGAAGAATGGGAGAGTGATGGAAATGAAATAAGCGAGGAGGAATAAAAGTAGAATGATAGACTATATAGCTCGTATGTAAGTTATTTATTTCCCTAATACTAATTTTATTTAATTTATGATTTTTGTATATTATCCATATAAATTTGCGTACAGATGTCATCGGGGGGTGAGGGTGATAGATCTCACGAGAATCTTGGAGTTAGTCAGCCTAATAAGACTAAAAAGAAGAAGTCTAGGAGACCTATAGATCTGAGGATATTTCAGGATTTCTGTCTTCTGCGCCGGAGCGCATTACTCATGATACTCATTTATTTGTTGTTCCATTTGGTACGGTGGATCCTCGGCAATATTATCCTAATTACCGTCGACCAGCCGGTGCTTCCTCTTCTTCACAGTCACTGCCTCCACGGTGCTACGAGGACCTACCTTTAAAGGCTATTCGTCGAACATGACCCTTATCGGCTGGCCGTACTCCATCTCCCTCTCCATCTCCCACAGGTACATCTCCTCAGCTATCTGCCATGAGGATTAGAGATTCTAGTAGTGAGCAGTCAGATGCTGTGGCTGGCACACCTCCATTGACTCAACATTATGTGCATCCTGGTGTATCACCTAAACCTACACCTACACCTACACTTACACCAGATGAGACGTCTGCTCTAGCACCGAGACAGAGGGACAGGATTGGCAGAGTCATGATTGAGCCGGATGGGTCATCGTAAGTTTGTTTTGTTATCTATTTGTTACTTTACTTTACTTATTTGAGCATCTTTAATATATTATTCAGGAACTAACATGTTTATTATGTGTTTTGCAGGTGGTATCCTGCAAAGGATGCTGCCCGAGCTTTAAAAGACTCTGTGAGAAGGCTTTTTACACAGGCTTATCACTCCTATAGTGAGATCCCAAACAATATACGTCAGGCGATGTTTAATGAATTTAAGGTAAATATTTTTTTAGTTAAGTTTATTAATTTTAGTATCCTTTACTTTTTTTTAATTATCTAACGTTATTCATTTTTTTCAGACTATGTGTACTTGGGAACCGAAGTTTAATATGGTCATTGCGACCACATTTGAGAGGAGGGCATCCGCGAGACTGTCTAGCTGGCTAAAGAAAGCCCGAAATACTGATTAGTGTCCGGGTTGAATGTTGCCTCATGTGATGGATGGATTGCGCCAATATTGGAACACAAATAAGTTCAAGGCGATGTCCGAACAAGACAAAAAGGCTAGAGGCAGTCCTAAGGGTGGCTCATTGCACACCGGAGGTGCAAAGAGTGTTGGAACAATTACAAGAGAGATGGTAAGTTCTAATTCAAACTTTTAAATAAATAATTAGTTGATTAATATCGTTATAATATAAATTTCATTTTATTTATAGGAAAAAGAAATGGGGCACACTCCCCTTGTACCGGAGGTTTTCAAGAAGACTCATGTGAAGAAGAAAGAAAATGATTCAGATCCGAATGTGTGGGTGGAGGAAAGGGCCGAACGATCTTTTGTAAGTTATTTAATTTAATATGAATAATATATATTAATACTGAATATATTTATGATATGTATATATATTGATGTTAATTTTTATATTTAATATGCATAATGAGTTTCATTAGTATGTCAATGAGAATCTAGATAATTCGATCCAACTGACATCCGAACTATCTAGCCAAAATTGGATAGAAAAATTGGTAGAGGGGACACACAAGGGTAGAGTCTATGGTCGAGGCTCTCGAAACGATGTAAGACGACTCCAGTCAGGCTTACAAGGTATTGGATCGTCACGTCAAGCCGAGGCACTTGACGGCACTGGCAGAGTCTGAGCGGAGAAGAGTAGATGAACAACAAAGCATGAGTGCGACCGTTCAAAAAATCAAAGAACAAGTGCTGAACCTCGCTCGTCAACCTACTACATCTTCGGCTCCCGAGGACAGCGACGACGACAGTGAGGAGGATGATGATTTTGTAGATCGCACTCCCTAGTTTAGGTCTCTTTTATGAACTTTTTGAAATTTTGAAACACATTTTGAATGACTTTATAAGTTTTTGTATTGTGATTTAGATATTTTTGAAGATTGATTTAAGTTTGTTGTTTTATATGTTGTGTATGATGTTTACATTATATTTTGTTTGATTGGGCTGGTTCAATATGAATTGAATTGATTTATATTTGCATGTGGGCAGCAGAAACTAGCAGTTTCTGCTGTCAAAAAATTACAGAAAAAAGCGACGGACAGGGTGGTTTTGTCCGTCGCTTTTTTGCATTATTTTTTTTAAATAAACCCAGAAAAGTGGCGGAGAGGGTCCTTTAGTTCGTCACTTTTCTAGGTATTTCAAAAAATTAATTTCCAGAAAAGCGACGGACTGCGTCGTTTTTTCAAAATAAAAAATAAAAAAAGCGACGGAGTACGTCACTTTTTTTTTAAAAAAAATTATTGAAAAAAATATCAAATTGAAAAGCGTCGAGCCAAAAAGCGACGAACATGACTGCGTCGCTTTTCCGTCGATTTTGACTAAAAAAGCGACGCAGTCCATCGCTTTTGGTCGTCATTTTTTGGTAGTTTTTTAGTGGTGGTTCTATAGGCCGTAGAAGGCAGCCGTAGGAAGGGTTTCAAAAATTTAGAAAATTTGAAGTCTCTGATGATGGTCTATGGATGAACATGACGAGCCACAAGATTTTCTACTGGCAATAGGAAGTGCCGTAGAGTTGATATAGACCTGGTGAATTTTGAGAACCTTGGAGCTACGGGTTGTGGGATCTGTTACAGACCGTAGGATGGGTTCCGTGAAAAAGTGTTTGGACTTGGAGGGTATTAGTCACTTGGCCTCTACGGGTGATGTTTACGAGCCGTAGAAGAGGTGACGACCCGTATTAATGATTCGTTGAAATTATCCAGGATTTTAAAGTCCCAATAAGTGATTCTACGGTTGACCCGGACGGTCCGTAGGAAGACCTTCATGTTGTAGGTCAGAATCGTGGAAGTCACTCGACAATTTTAAGCAAGGGTATTTTGGTCTTTTCCTACCCATCTAACCCCTAAACTACATCTTTTTAGTCTTATAACTACCCATATGATCATTTTTACCCTCACCACTAAGCCTAATTTCTCTCTTTCACTAAAAACCTCCCAAATCCCTCAAATCTTCTTCTCCAAATTCTCTCAAGAGCTCCTAGGTGAAGAACAAGGGTTTCAAGCTTGAAGGTCTCATTCTCCTTGTATTCTTAGGGCTTTGATTATCAAGGTATGTGTGAATTCACAAATGAATCTCTTTCATTCATTGGGTCCCAAAAGAATCTCAATCTCCTAATTTGATTTAATCCAATTCTATTAGGGTTTCATGCAATTTTCCATGGGTCCTATTTATTATAATTCAATTGCTTACATTCAATCTTATTATGAATGATTTGATTTAATTACATGAATTCAATTGATTTCATAGGGACCCATGCCTATGCCTGAACTTGAATATGAACAATGCTTATGAAATTATGAACTATGATCATGAATTTGATTAAGGATTTATGAATGTTTTATGAAAAAAATGATTTATGACTAAAGGATGCTTATAAAATGTCAATGATTTGTGAAATGTTTTCTTATAGTTGAATAAAACCATGGTTTAGATGCTTAGAAAGGTAAGTGTTTACTATGAAAGTTTTATGAAATCTTGATTTGAAAGGAGCTACTTTATTATGACTTATGATTGGATTGGTAATCTTAATTGTTACCTTTCCAAATATTTTGATATGAATATGATTATGTCTTTTCCGTTGAGATTACTTAGCACCGAGAGTACTTTGGAATGAAGACCGTACTGCTTGTAGAGATTTGGTCTTTATTAGCAATTCTCTTGTCCCAAACTAAGTGCCCACATCGGATTGTCTTAAATGACCTAAGCTAGTGGATCCACTTTAGCAAAGAATGAATGTGACAAAATTTTACCTTGGCAAGTGGATTCTCCTTTTCGGTGTGAGGGTCATGCCATATTCCATGTTATAGCTCACATGGTCTTATTGTCGGTTAATGGTAAATATCCCACAAATGAACTATATTTTCTTCAAAGGTTTTATGAGAGTCTCTCAAATAGTTTTAAGTATCCATTGACCTCGTATATGATTTATGGTTTCTTTCTAAAAGATTTTATTTTATTTTTTACTTGGTCTTGCATATCATTTTTAAGTTCATCATGCTATCATGCCTACGTTTTATGAATTTCCCCATAATTAGTGCATTCATTGTACTAATACATACTTGTGCCGATATTGTCTCATAATTTAGGGTCCAACGCTCCTCCTCCCACTCGTGGTTAGCTTGGATTACTTTGTTAGTACCGTGGATTGGTGAGTTCTAATGCTTTGAGGACAATACCATTGTTGCTTTATTTCTCTTATTGTCTTTTGTTTCAGACTTTTACTTGGTGTATGAGTTATGTCCCAACCACTCTTATGATGTTTAGAAATGTTATGTCATACTATGTTTGGATTTTGCGCACTTATGTTCAGATTTCTTTCATGATATAAGACTTATGTTGCTTGCTCTCTCTCGTGTTGTATTTCTTTTACGTCATGCTTATGTCAAGTGACTTGTTTAGGGCCTCTCAGTGTTCTATTTTTCTTGTAACACCTAGGGGTACTTTGGATCGTGACAAACTTGGTATTTAGAGCATCAAGTTTTAGCAAGATTCTAGGATGTCTGACAAGCCGCGTTAAGTAGATTCTTGTTCATGAGTGTGAAGCTTGCCACATTTATGAATTGGAGGCTACATAACATTTAGGAAAATTCACTTCTTTCACTACTCTAAAGTCGTCCAATAGAGTTTATCTCTATATAGGTTTTTCTCCTAAGTCTAGTCTGATGCTTTTTAGGATATGCCTTCTCGAAGAGCTAACACAAAAAAAAATGTGGCGCCCGAGGTTCCTCAAGTATCGGTCAATACTTTGGTCGAGCAAATGACTCATGCCAAATTCTGAGTCAGTTTTCAAGTGTTGGCTCAAGCTATGACGATCCAAGCTAATAAGGAGGCTATTTCTCCCATGAACCCAAATGTGGGGATTGTAGCGATAAAGGTAAGGTACTTCACTAGGATGATTCCCCTGAAGTTTCATGGGTCGAAAGTTGATGATGATCCTCAAGAGTTTTTTGATGAGATTTATAAGTTAGTGGAAATTGTGGGAGTGTCAACGGTAGAAAAGGCGGAATTAGCCGCTTACCAACTCAAGGGTGTTGCTCAAGTTTGGTTCAACAAATGGAAGAAAGAGAGAGTTATTGATGCCGGTCCTTGATTGAGAGAAATTCAAAGGAGCTTTTCTTGATCATTTCTTTTCTCTTGAGATGAGAGCGGCAAATGTGCTTGAGTACATTAATCCCCGTCAAGGAAATATGAGTGTAAAAGAGTATGCTTTGAATTTTACAAAATTGTCTAAGTATTCTCAGACTATGATTGACGACTCTAGGGCAAGAATGAGTAAATTTGTGTCGGATGTGTTTGAAATGGTGGGCAAGGAGTGTTTTACTACCATGTTGATCAAAGAGATGGATATCTCTCATTTGATGATACATGCCCAATAAATTGAAGAGGAGAAGCTAAAAGAGAAGTCTAGGGAGTCAAAGAGGGCAAGGACCAGTAATAGTGACTTTTCTTATTCTAGGTCCCGTGGACATGGTCATCATTAATTCCGGCAAAGGTTTTTTGGTTAAGGTTCTTCAAATTCTCTAGCTCCTAAGTTCAACAAAGATAGGGAATCTAACCCTAAGACTCAAGGAAGTGGTGGAAATATATCTTCTATTGTCACTTTCCAAAAGTGTGGCAAGAGTCACTCGAGAAAATGCAATGTTTTCTATGATTGTGGAAAATTAGTCACAAGATGAGAGATTTTCCGTTGCAAGCTCATAAGAAAAGGATTGTAGGCAAGCTCAGCCTAGTGGTTCAGGTTTGGGTGCTCCTTGTCAGAATAGGTTCTATGCTCTTCAGACTCGACATGATCAAGAGGGTTCTTCAGATGTTGCCGGTGTGTTAAAAGTCTTTCATCTTGATGTATATAACTTGCTTGATCCGGGTACTACATTGTATTTTGTAACTCCTTATGTGGCTATGAGATTTGATGTCGGTCTTGATATTCTTTTAGAACCTTTTTTAGTCTCTACGCCGGTTGGTGATTCCATTGTTGTTTAATCAGTCTATAAAAAAATGCATTGTTTCCGTTTCTCACAAAGTTACTCATGTTTATTTGGTAGAGCTTAATATGTTAGACTTTGGTGTTATTCTTGGGATAGATCGATTGGCTTCGCTCTTTCTATGCTTCCATAGATTGTAGGACCCGATTTGTCATATTCCATGTTTCAAACGAACCTATCTTAGAATGGAAAGGGGGAAATTCAGCGCCTAAGGGTCAGTTCATATCATGCCTATAGGCTAGGAAAATTATTTCTTAAGGGTTGCATTCACCATCTTGTTTAGATTAGGGATAAGAACTCTGAAACGCCTACTCTTGAGTCAGTCCTAATTGTAAATGCATTTCTAGAAGTTTTTTCCGATGATATTCCTAGTATTCCTCCTGAAAATGGAATAGACTTCTGTATTAAATTTCTCCCAAATACGCAACCTATCTCTATTTCTCCTTACCATATGGCCCCGACATAACTTAAAGAATTAAAGGACCAATTGAAGGATTTTTTGGATAAGGGTTTTACCATACTGAGTATTTCTCCATGGGGTGCTCCGATATTGTTTGTTTGAAAAGAGAATGGTTCCCGCCGAATGTGCATTGACTATCAACAATTGAATAAGGTTACCATAAATAATAAGTATCATATTCCAAGGATTGATGATTTGTTCGATCAAATCGAAGGTACGAGTTTCTTCTCCAAGATTGACCATCAGTTGGGTTATTACTAATTGAGGGTAAATGAGAGTGACATTCCGAAGATGACTTTTGTGACATTCCGAAGATAGCTTTTCAAACTCGGTATGGTCATTATGAATTTTTGGTAATGTCTTTTGGTTCGACTAATTCCCTGACGACAATCATGGACGTAATGAATAAGGTCTTCAAGCAATATCTTGACATGTTCGTGATTGTGTTTATCGATGATATTTTGATTTACTCTTGGAGTGAAGATGAGCATGTTGAACATTTCAGGATTGTATTGCAAATTCTCAAGGATCAAGAATTGTATGCTAAGTTTAGAAAATGTGAGTTTTGGTTGAGGTATGCCTTCCTTTGCCACATTATCTCTGGTGAAGGTATACAAGTTGATCCTAAAAAGACCGAGACAGTTAAAAATTGACCTAGACCTTTATCAACTTCAGATGTTTGGAGTTTCTTAGGTTTTGATGGTTATTATAGAAGGTTTGTGAAAGGATTTTCCTCTATTGCTTTACCTTTGACGACATTAACTCAAAAAAAGGTAAAATTCCTATGGTCAGAAGCTTGTGAGAAAAGTTTCCAAGAGCTAAAGGATAGACTCACTTCAGCCCCAATATTGACATTACCAGAAGGATTAGAAGGTTTTGTTGTATATTGTGATGCTTCTTGGAGTGGTCTTGATTGTGTTTTGATGCAACATGGAAAATTCATCGCTCATGCTTCAAGAAAATTTAAGGTACATGACAAGAATTATCTGACTCATGATATTGATTTAGTGGCGTTAGTGTTTGCTCTACAGATTTAGAGGCATTACCTATATGGTGTTCATGTAGATGGTTTTACCGACCACAAGAGATTGAAGTATGTATTTACCCAAAAGGACTTGAATATTTGCCAAAGAAGGTGGCTTGAGTTATTGAAAGATTAATGTGAATCAAGACCACGGATTCTCTAATGCGAACGTGATGACGGATTCTCTAAGTCAACTATCATTGGGTAGTGTTGGTCATGTTGAGGATGGTAAATAAGAGCTAGTTTGTTATGTTCATAGATTGGCTCCATTAGGTGTTCACTTGGTTGATTCTAATGAGGGTGATGTGATTGTTCAGAATTGTTCAGAATCGTCTCTTGTATTTGACGTGAAGTTCAAGCGAAATATTTATACGGTTATAGTCGATTTCTTAAAAATCCATTGAGGCGTTCTCCCAAGGTCAGTAATGTGTTCTAAATGTTGATGAGTTGAGATTTATATGGAACCTCACAGTTCTTGATATTCTTTTCACTCGAGATCCACCAAGATGTACCACAATTTGTAGGAGGTCTATTGGTGGAATGAGATGAACAAGGATATTGAGGATTTTTTGCTAAATGTCCTAATTGTTAACGATAAAAGTTGCGCATAAAAAACCCAGTGATTTTTCTCAAGACATTAGCATTCTCAACTTGGAAATGTGTAGATTTAAATATGGACTTCATTACGGGTTTAGCTCGTACTCATCGTCATTTTTACTCGATTTGGGTTATTGTGAACCCAATGATGAAGTCGACTTATTTCCTAACCATAAATACTTCATTTTCAACCGAAGAGTATGCCAAGATTTATATTCAGGAAATGGTAAGGTTGCATGGAGTGCCTTACTATTATCTCTGATCGTGGTACGCCATTCACATCTAATATTTGGAGGTCATTCCAAAAGGGTCTTGGTACTGACGTTTCCTTCTCAGAACGATGGGCAAGCCGAGCGTACTATTTAGACTTTGGAAGATATGTTGAGGGTTTGCGTGATTGATTTCAAGGGTAATTGAGATGATCATTTGCCTTTGATTGAGTTTTCCTATAATATTAGCTAACATTCTAGTATTGGGATGGCACCGTTTGAGGCTCTTTATGGTAGGAGGTGTAGGTCTCCTATTGGTTGGTTTAAAGTTGGTGAGGTCGCTTTGATAGGGACCGTTTTGGTGCATGAGTCTATGGAAAAGGTTCGACTTGTTCGTGAAAGGTTGAACCCGACTCAAAGTCGACAAAAGTCTTATGCCGATGTTAGGAGAAGAGAGCGCAAATTTGATGTTGATGATTGAGTCTACTTGAAAATCTCACTCATGAAGGGTGTGATGAGGTTTGGAAAGAAAGAGAGGCTTAGTCCCTATTATTTGTCCCTTATCACATTTTGAGGTGTATTGACAAGGTTGCTTTTCGAATTTGATTTACCTATCAAATTAGCATTGGTACATCAGATATATTATGTCTCTTTGTTGAAAACGTGTGTTGGAGATCCGATATCTGTAGTGCCATTGGAATGTTTGGGAGTTAAGGAAAGTCTTTCCTATGAAGAGGTTTAAAATTTTGGATCGTCAAGTTTGAAAGTTTAGAAAAAAGGAAGTTAATTTCATGAGGTTCTTTAGAGGAATTAATTATGTAACACCTCAGAATTTGAAAAGCCAAAGTTGGAAAGAAATTGTCTCATTGTGTTTACTGGTTGAGTCCTACGAGACCAGTCTATGGTACATAGGAATTGCTACGGGTCGTAGGTGGAACTCGTAGGAATGAGATTGAGATTTGGAGAATTCAAGTTTCTAAAGTTTTACCTACGAATGAATAGGACGAGCCGTAGCAAAGTTGATGAGTCTTAGATGGGTTTTGTAGAGGTGTTCAAAACTTAGTAAAATTTTAGACTCTAATTTGGGTTTTAGGGATGGGGTGTACGAACCTTAAGAATTCAGACAGACCTTAGGAAGATCTCGTGGAATGTAAGGTGAATTTGGGTTTCTAATGTTTCTTCTACGGTTAACCAGTACGGGCCGTAGGGTTCCTACATATTGTAGGTCCGAACCGTAGAAGCCATGTGACAGTGTCAGATGTGTTTGAAATGGTGGTCAAGGAGTGTTTTACTACCATGTTGATCAAAGAGATGGATATCTCTCATTTGATGATACATGCCCAATAAATTGAATAGGAGAAGCTAAAAGAGAAGTTTAGGGAGTCAAAGAGGGCAAGGACCGATGATGGTGACTTGTCTCATTTTAGGTCCTGTGGACATGGTCATCATTAATTCCGGCAAAGGTTTTCCGGTTAAGGTTCTTCAAATTCTCTAGCTCCTAAGTTTAACAAAGATAGGGTATCTAACCCTAAGACTCAAGGAAGTGGTGGAAATGTATCTTCTATTCTCACTTTCCAAAAGTGTGGCAAGAGTCACTCGAGAAAATGCTTAGTAGGTACAGATGTTTTCTATGATTGCGGAAAAGTAGTCACAAGATGAGAGATTGTCCGTTTCAAGCTAATAAGAAAAAGATTTTAGGCAAGCTCAGCCTAGTGGTTCAGGTTTGGGTGCTCCTTGTCAGAATAGGTTCTATGCTCTTCAGACTCGACATGATCAAGAGGGTTCTTCAGATGTTGCCGGTGTGTTAAAAGTCTTTCATCTTGATGTATATAACTTGCTTGATCCGGGTACTACATTGTATTTTGTAACTCCTTATGTGGCTATGAGATTTGATGTCGGTCTTGATATTCTTTTAGAACCTTTTTTAGTCTCTACGCCGGTTGGTGATTCCATTGTTGTTTAATCAGTCTATAAAAAAATGCATTGTTTCCGTTTCTCACAAAGTTACTCATGTTTATTTGGTAGAGCTTAATATGTTAGACTTTGATGTTATTCTTGGGATAGATCGATTGGCTTCACTCTTTCTATGCTTCCATAGATTGTAGGACCCGATTTGTCATATTCCATGTTTCAAACGAACCTATCTTAGAATGGAAAAGGGGAAATTCAGCGCCTAAGGGTCAGTTCATATCATGCCTATAGGCTAGGAAAATTATTTCTTAAGGGTTGCATTCACCATCTTGTTTAGATTAGGGATAAGAACTCTGAAACGCCTACTCTTGAGTTAGTCCTAATTGTAAATGCATTTCTAGAAGTTTTTTCCGATGATATTCCTAGTATTCCTCCTGAAAATGGAATAGACTTCTGTATTAAATTTCTGCCAAATACGCAACCTATCTCTATTTCTCCTTACCATATGGCCCCGACATAACTTAAAGAATTAAAGGACCAATTGAAGGATTTTTTGGATAAGGGTTT
>JAJONR010007763.1:0-18092 GCA_029582245.1 Solanum etuberosum
TTCACCTCTTTTTTCTTGTTGTTATCAAGACCAAATATCAAGACTTGAATCAATACTAAATTGACTTCTCTATCTAACAAAGGTTCACAAAGTTGTTCCCAGGTGCGCCATTATAACTCGTTAGGGTTGAAGAGTTGATACCTTTTTCTTGCCTCATACACTTAGCAATCACTCTTTCATAACCACCTATCTCACTCCTCTATAGCATCCTCATATCACCCCTACTACTATGTTTAGGGAATTTGACATTTCCCATCTCTTTCTAACTAGAAGCTCTACGAACATATTCGGCCCGTGTCATTCAAGCTTCATTCTCACATGCTTCCTATCTAACAAGTACCTTTTAATCAAAACTAGTAGTTTCATGTACCCTAATCCCACTATGTACAACCTGACTAATCACAACTTAGGTCTAACCAATCAATTTTCCTTTTGTTAACCTTACCCTTTAGTCACATACTAATCCTCTATAGCCAATACATAGATCATAATAGGAACTACCATACATATATCAATTGCAGCAATTGGCACACTTATCCCTAAGTTTTATAACCATGAAAAGAATACAAATGTTGTTAGTACTTATAGGGGGTTGTTGGCACATACCATATAAAAGCCAAATATTAACATATTCGGGATGATATATGGTCAGAATTTGGGCTTTGTCAGCCAATTAGGGGTATCTCTAGTAACACTATTGCACTGATACATCCACCTGTCAGATTGTTCCACTGCCTTCTTCCAACTAAAAGAAACTGGTTTAACAGCATCAATTTCGAGAACATGTGTAACGTTGAAAATTCTATGTGTATCACAGACTAAGAACAAGTGTCCACTACCTAATAAATCCTATAAATATGGAGGAAAATATAGAACTCAAGAGTTGGTTACATCCTCCTAAGAAGATGTGCCTGGAAATGCTACAGCTCATCTAATCATTTTTTTAAGCATATACTATATATTTCTCAATTGAACCAACGTGATACAAATGATACAAATGCAACTTTAGATGCAAATAAAGTAAAAGCCTTTACATACCTTGTGGAGTGAGACGGTCGAATAAAATGAGCTCAATCTAGTCTAAATATTGGTAACTTAAGATCCTTTTCTGTAGGTTGCATGTTGACACTTTAGCTACCGTTAAGCTTAACCATAGTAAGCATAATATGAATAACATAATCAGGTACAAGTGGAAATTGACTTCTTAACTTCGCTCTATCGCACGATCTAGATTATGAAGGAAGGTAACATTTCCTTAATGTCCAAGCATCCCCCTAATTATAAATGTGGCGCGCAACACATTCATAAGTAAGGCTCTACTAGACGGCTTTGTAGACTCCCTAGGAAGAACAGCTCTGATACCACTTTTGTCACACTACATTCCTAGGTGAGGTGGATAAGTATCATATGAACACATGCTTTACAAGTGACCTATGATGAGAAAATGAACTACTATGCTGGTAGATTTACTAATGAGAAGCAACATATACAACACATGTCGACTAGCTGAACCAATACATGTGACAAGTAAAACTATGAATACAGATGATAGCTTTACAATGTCTACAAAGCCTCTACTGGAATCCATGACTGTACAACTATCAAAATACACATAGTAAAGACTCGGCAAAGCCCCGAATCAACCTGGAGCTCACCAACAACCGCTGAGTATCATGTGCTTCTATTGGGGAGATCTACTAGTTTAGTACATATACCTGCATCATGAAATGACGCGTCCCCAATAAGGGACGTCCGTACGAAAGAATGTACTGAATATGTAAGGCACAATACGGTCCATATGTAAAATAAGAGCTCAAGTGAAACCAAATACAAATAGTTAAGGATTAGAGACCACCTTTGCTTTTATACTTGTGGAATCGTGTATGTTACATTCTTTTCTTTACTTTTTTGTGCGTTACAATCTTTATAAGGCATATGATTGATACAAATGACCAGCTGATCAGTGGTAGAAGAGGATGATGACCCATGCTAGGCATTTTAACCCCTCGGATGCGGTCCTCATAAATATACAAATTGGGATCGACCCATGCTAGGCTTTTAGCCCGTCGGCTGCCACCCATAATAATATAGATTGAGATCGGCCCATGCTAGGTATTACCACCCCTGAGCTGCCACCCTTAAATACTAGAATTAGGATCGGCCTATGCTAGGTATTTTAACCCCTGAGCTGCCACCCATATTTATATAGATTCATTTTACCTTGTCTCTTTAATCTTTGAGATTATTCTTCTGATATTCACAACTCTTTTGAGATTGTTCATTTGGTGGTCATAGCATTATTCAGCTTTGTGACAGTAAAACATAAGTAGGAGACATATGAATATGGACTTAAGATATTAACAATGACATGGGAAGCAATTGTGACACCAACGTAATACTTAGGAGCTGCTATGACTCAGCAAGCATTTTTACATCTCAAATTGAAGCACATATCAAGTGAAGATATAACATCCAGCCAAGAGATTTGAACTCTATATGATAGCCAAATACTTACTAACTAATATCAAATACAAGGTATAGATGGACGTGGAACCAAGGGAGCACATGGGCAGATTCAACTTAGGGACGAATAAATATTCTAAGTAAGTACATATAAAATGTACAATAGAGCAAGTAGGGATCTTGTGAGGTAACATTATAGTCTAACATAATTGGAGTGATAACCAACAAAGGGAAAATATGAACATGTGAAAAGATGACTTATATGATGGAGTAGACAATTGAAACAAGTTGACAAGATATGGGCCGATCGTATATCCAACATATAAACATATGTACCATGTGTAATCTAGGATCATTTTTATTTATATAAGAGGAATACGTGCCAAGGGTTAGCACTTTGAGGATGAAATAAGTTTAAACCTTGCATGCTAATACTTGGTCTGTAAGAACGTACATCTAGGAATAAACTCATATTCTGTACTCACTTTAACGCTCTAGGGAGTAGGATTGAGATAATTAGCTACATTGTAGATCTTATGATGCACTATGGATCAGTCACTACCAAGGGCACTTAGAAAGCTTACTTTGTAATACAAGTGCTGGATTCATACCAAAGAAATAGGAAATCGAATAGCTTTACATACTATACAATTCAAAAAGTATGACTTAAGCTCCTTCTCTTCAAATTACTAATCTACAATAAAATAAATTGTAAGGCTACTATTAGGCTAATCAATCAATTTGAGCTACTTGATCTCACCAAAATAGTAACCAAGCAGTAAGCATGCAATTTATCAAGCCAATGTTTTCTTTCCTTCCCTTTCTTTTTAATCGCGTCTATATACTGTACAACCTTCGTATCAGGTCCTCCCCAAAACTCCCTACAATATTTAAGTCCTTTAACGTCTCCATAACTTCCCCGCACATCCAGTCACATCCCTTATCATAACATACATAAAACAGTCCTTAAACATAATAATATAACAGAAGCAATATGAATCATGGTTTCTGATCACCAGCACTTGAAGAGTTAACATTACTTTTAAAGTGCTCAAACAAGCTCATAACTGAATTTAAAGAGGACTCCCCTCCATGGCTGTCCCAACATGCACTAATCACCAGAACATCCTCCCCAATATTACACCATGTAATAGGAATAATTTCCAATTCACTAACACATACCAAAAGTCCTACTTAACTCAAGCACAAGAGGGAGAAAATTGTAGTATCTTACCTTGCTGGACAGAACTACCACTTGCTAAGACTTGGATTTTTCAAGGTGAAGGTTGTCCTCCTCAACTTGTCTTAACTTATACCTTCCAATAGCTTGAACTCCCTAATATTCTAGAACCATAATGGTATTTAATGGCTGCTGTATGAAGCGAAGAGAGAGAAGAGAGAGAGCTCTAGAAATCAGATTTTTATCAAAGTAAAAATGGTTGGAAAAAGCTGATATCAATCCCTTTTAAAGGGACCTGCTTTGGCCGACTTTCTCACTCACTTTAGGCCATAAATTATCAAGTAGGTGATCCACCTACTTGGACTTTTCACTTGGGCCTTTTTGGACTTAAGAATATTGGGCCTTGGCTGTCCATTTTCCCCTTATTCCTCTACTCAACTTGGACCAGATTAATGCAAGTAGGTGGTAGTGTATTTGGACCAATAACATGGTCAAAAGAGTCTTAGTAGGTGATGCACCTACTTGGTCCTTTGGGCTGGTCAATAAGTCAAAGCAGGTGATGCACCTACTTGGTCCTTTAGGCTGGTCAATAAGTCAAAGCAGGTGATGCACCTACTTGTCACCTACTAGCTTAGTTAAGTCAAGCAAGCACCTTAATATTTTATTCCATTTCTAGACTTTAATATCTTTAACTTAACTTAAAATTTATAAACACTATGTCACTTTAAACTTTAGACTCAAATACCACCTTATGATCTCAAGTTTAAATACTTCCATCGATTTCAACTTAATCGGGTCGCATTAAAATCTATGGACAGTTCACTTTAAACCTATTCTATTGTCACTAGTTACATAGGAAACCAAGTCCACAACTATACCACAAGGAAATTTATAAGCTTCATATAAATAGAACTAGTACACTTAGAATACGGGGTGTTACATAACTATACTACAAGGAAATTTATAAGCGTCATATAAATAGAACTAGTACACGTAGAATACGGAGTGTTACAATTTTTATAGGGATTTTAGGGTTTAGGTTTTTTAAGGTTTAGGGTTTGGGTTTTTATTTTATTTCTTAGGGTTTAGGGTGAAGGGTTTAGTGTTATTTGGGTATAGGGTTTAGCATTTAGGGTTTCTTAGGGTTTAGAGTTTTAGGTTTCGGTTTTTTATTTAAGGGTTTTTAGGGTTTAGGTTTTAGGGCTTAAGTTTTCTAGGATTTTTTTAGGTTTATGGGTTTTAAAGGTTTTTTTTAAGGATTTTTATGGTTTTTTACGGTTTAGGGGTTAGGGTTTTGATAGGTTTAGTGTTTTTAAAAGTTTTTTAGGGTTTAGATTTTCTTGGAGTTTAGGGTTTCTTAATGTTTCATAAAGGCTTGGGGTTTAGGGTTTTGCCATAAGGTTTAAGGTTTAGCATTTCTTAGGGTTTATGGTTTCTTAGGATTTAGGGTTTACGGTTTACGGTTTCTTAGTATTTTTAGGGCTTAGGGTTTAAACATTAAGATTTATGGTTTAGGGTTTAGGGTTACTTATTGTTTGGGTTTAGGGGTTCTTAGGGTTTTTCAATTGTTTTAAGGGTTTAGGGATTCTTAGTGTTTTTTAGGGTTTAGAATTTAGGGATCTTTTAGGGATATTTAGGGTATAGGGCTTAGAGTTTTTTAGGATTTTTTAGGGTTAAGGGTTTCTTAGGGTTTAGTGTTTAGGGCTTTAGGTTTATGGGCTTTTAGGGTTTCTTATGGTTTAGGGTTTTTGGTTTTTTGTTTAAGGGTTTTTAGGGTTTAGGTGGCTTAAGTTTTTCTAGGGTATTTTTAGGTTTAGTGTTTTTTTAATTTTTATGATTTTTACGGTTTAGGGGTTCTTAGTGATGCAATCCAGATTGCCTCAAGACCTTTGACTCTTAGCCAAGCGTGGGAACTCCAATGTATTGAAGAGTCCTTCACAAGGATGGAGGCTCTTGGGCTTGTATTGGTTGCAAAGATGGGATCACATGCGTGGAAAATAGCTTGGGGAAGCAAAGGGATAACATTGCCCCTTTGGCGAGCAGGGGTCCAGTTGGCACGTCGCCCAATGCCTTTGGCGATGACCCCCAGACCGCCCAAAGTTACAGAGCATGGCTAGAGATGGAGTCCAAGCAGGAACCATCGCCGACCAGTCAGCGCACTGCCTAGCCCATTAGGCGAGCCCGACTTGGCTCACCCTTTGGCCACGTCGGGTCACTTTTGGGCCCTTTTATGTAATAAAGTCCTAAAATATAAATAGGCATTTTATGGTCATTTTAGGGTAGATTGTTTTGAATATTGAAAACTGAAAACTCATGTTGAGTGTTGAGAGCTTGGTTAAGCTTGTGTTGATTATTGCTTAGAAACGTCGGTTGCTTGGTAGTTCAATGCCCTTGAGGTCGTCGTAAGAGTTAGGTGCTATTGTAGGATTAACGAATCGAGGTCTTAGGGTTTAATATACCCTTTGGTTGCTTTTTTTCCCTCTTTGTGTGTCTATCTAGTTATGTTTACTTTCCATATTTCGATTTCTGCATTTTGCTGTGATTCCCTTTTAGAAATTACATCATTTGGTATCAGAGCTGAGTTTAGATTCGTTCCTACGAATCTAGTCTTGTATTTGTTACGAAAACAAAAAAAAGTGTTCAAAACGTTTTTGAAGAAATTTCCAAAATGGGTTTGATGATTTGTGTCTTGTTTGAAGTTTCTAAGGTTGGATTAGTGTTCCCTAACCTTATTTGAGTCTAGGCCTGAGATTTTAAGGGTTTTGGTTCACTATTGAAGAAACCACCATTGGAGGTTGAAGAAGCTTGAAGAAGAAACAAGTGGGTTTTGAAATCTGTAGATTTTAGCAAGGAATTGAGAGTTAAAAAGTATGGGGTGTTGTTCCCTATATCAAGGAGAGCTTGTACCTAAAATTTTGTGAAATTCCGAGCTAAAACTCTTGAGGGTTAATATTTGGGTCTTCATCTTGTTCTTGAGTTCTTGAAGAACATTCAAATCTTGAAAGAGAAGAATATTCAAAAAGAAGGAGTTTAATTCCAAAAGAGAAGAAAGATAAAGTGTAAAAGTGTTTGTACAAAGGAGAATTTACCAAAAAGGGTAAATACTAAAGGACAAGTGCAGGGGGACCATAAACTCATAAAATTCGGAGGTCACCAGGAGAAGACGCTCGAAATTGGGCGAGCCCCGACTTTGCTCACCTAGTCCACTCGGCGCCTCTCCTATTGGGCTGGTTGGTCGCCGAGTTGACCCTCACACACTGGAAATTTCAGCGAGCTAGCTTGGCTCGCCAAGTCCAGTTGGTGCACCGCCGAGTTGCCTCCCACTTCGCTGAGTTGCCTTGGTAGATTGTCAAGTTGAGCGATTCCATCTTCAAGTTGGCGAGCTGAACTTTACTTTTGGTGAAGAAAACAGGTCATTTGGTGATCGGAAACTCAGTTTACGCTCCTAATCTCATGTTCTAATTCTTAGTTTCTTTTCATTTGATTCTCAATCTTTCTCAAGATTCCCAAACTGATTTTCAACTTGTAATTGCTCTACTTGTTGATCATTGGTTCTTGAATTCACTTCTTTGTTAGTGCCTTTTCTTTTCATGCTTTTATTTGTTTTTACTTCGTAGTTAACTTCTTGATTCAAGTCCATTTTGGTTTAATCGAGTCATCCGTCTTTTCTTTAAAATAAGAATCCATTCCGGCCAAGAGTAGAATTGACACTTTTGTGATCAACGGAGTATAAGCAATCTTCAACATTAGCTGCACCAATTTGAGAGGCAATCCAAGGTGTGTAAACACGAGTGATTGTGAGTTCATTTTACTAACGCTAATGTTGTTTGTTGTTTTGTCAGTTGACTTTTTGTTAGGTACCATGACAACCGGAAGTGAGACCTACCCACCTAAGGGGAAGGTTACCTTGGAGTCTATCATGGGAGCGCTTACTAAGATGAGTCGGACAGTGGGGCACATGAAGGGACAATTGACCGCCATAGAGGGTAGTCTATCGAGGATGGATGAGAGTATGAACAAGGTGGAAGGTCGGGTTAACTCGACTAACTCTACTCCACAAGCTGCTCTTCGTGCTCCCATAAGTGAGCATGACCGCACTAGCTCTCCTACTATCACACCCGGAACTACGACTGATTGGCAAGAAAGTCTGTCCATGATGGAATATGGAAGGATCAATGTGGAGGATGAGGCTTGGCCCAAAGAAAGAGATTCACCCTACAAACATATGTTGTAAGGTGAACTATGACTAGCAAGGCCATGAGTAACCAAAGTCAAAGAGAGAATATTTTCCACTCTTAGTGCCTCATCCAGAGTAATGTATGTTCTTTGATCATTGATAGTGGAAGGTATGTTTGCTAGCACCGCTCTAGTGGATTTCTTGAAGCATCCTACCACTAAGCTTGCTAAGCCTTACAAACTTCAATGGTTGAATGAGTGTGAAGAATTGAGAGTTGATAGACAAGTGTTGATCAAGTTTCAAATTGGGAAATACAAAGATGCGGTCCTATGTGATGTGATCCCAATGCACGCTTGTCATGTACTACTCAGGAGACCTTGGCAACATGTTCGTTCAACAAAAGATGATGGAATAAACAACACCTATTCACTTGTGTCGAATGGACGTAAATATGTCCTTCATCCTATGTCACCATCTCAAGTCATGGAAATGTATCAAAAGATGGATGAGTTGAGGGATAAAAGGAAGAAGGAGGAGGGACATGTGGAGGTTGAAAGCCAAGAAGAAGAAGAAAGGAGGAAGTTGAAAGGAAAAGCCCAAGTGTTGTTGGCTGAGCGTAAGGAGATAAGGGAGGACGTAGAAGTCGAAAGTTCATTGATCCTTACCACACATAAGGATCATGTGTTGCAAGCTAAACCCTCTAATTCTTCTCCTCCCCATTCTATTTCTTTCCTTTTGCAGGATTCTAATGAAGCCCTTTTAATGGGACTGCCAAGTGGAGTACCCCCTCTCCGGGGTATTGAGCACCAAATTCACTTCGTGCCGGGCTCACAATGTCTAACCAAACCGGCTTATCGAAGTAATTCGGAAGATATCCAAGTGCTACAAAGGCAAGTTGAGGAACTCCTCAACAAGAGCTATGTGAGGGAAAGTACAAGTCTGTGCGCTGTTCCGGTTCAATTGGTTCCAAAGAGGGATGGAGCATGGAGCATGTGTGTTGATTGGTGGGTCATCAACAAAATCATCTTAAGGTATGGTCATCCTATCCCTAGATTAGATGATATGATTGATGGGCTCAATAATGATTGTGTGTTTTCAAAGATGGCTCATCCCACTCCGTGTCATAAATGAGATGATGCTTCCAATGTGGCATTCTTACTTGATGAAATGTTGTTAAATCTTTTGAGAATCCGCTATGGTGTGATGACACAATTTCCAAAGGTGGAACTCCCATAAATGTTGTTAAATTATTTGAGAATCCCCTATGGTGATAGTACATTTATTGGGAACAGAATGCCTGTGTGTTAACTGTTACTTCTTCCTTGTGTGTTCCAAGACCTCGTATGAGTTGTGTTTCTCTAACATTTAGAATGGAGGCTAAAGTTAGGAACCCATTTACTGAAGTGTATTTAGGCAACACCTTTCTCTATTACTTGTTTGCATATCATGATGCTCATGCTATTGAGTGGAATATGTTGTTAGAAGGTAAGAGTGCCAATCTGATAAAAGGAGGTGCACTTGATCCAAGTTCATGGATTGCCTTTCCATTTGACCCCGGTAGTGAGCTGAATTGTGGTATTTGTGTGGGGATGCTTGGTCAAAATGGCAGGCATAATGTGGGTAAAATTGTTGATATATTTCCCTATGAAGGAAAGCTCTTCTTGAGGTTTTACCATCCACTTGAAGGGCCTACATTGTGCATGGGGAAGGATAGTTTCCTAGACCCCTTTCTTTACCCTTGCTTTGAGTTTGATCTTGTTGTTTTTGCATCGTATGGGGGTAAGAGCTATTATCTTCAATTGTTAGGTCCTCAGTTTGAGTATGATCCAGTTGTGTGGACCTTTTGTCATTTTGATCCCGGTGAATGTTTGAGAGTATTTGACCTTGTGGAAGTATCATCTTTTGGGTGGTATTATCCGGTTGATGTGAAGAATAACCAAATTCCTTGTTCTCCATCTATGGGCTTAATAGCCATCACAATAGAGGATGCTTGGTTGTTCCTTGAGTTTGAGTCGTTTCGGGTCAATGTTTTTTATGCTAACCTTTGTACTACCCATCATGCTATGAGGATATGCTTCTTGCTGGTGATCTATAGGGTTTTACAACGTTTGGATTCGAGGACTCAATTGTATCTACTTGCATATGATGATACTCATTCTTGTGTGGGTAGCATATGTTATGTTAGTAGTGGTATCAATAGGGAAAATGAGAGTCTCCTTGACTCGATGCTATGCAATCCTTTTCCATTTGACCCCGGTGTTGGTTTTAAGTGTGCTGAATATGGTAGTAACACCGTCTGTCATTCATATGATTCTTACTTGGTGTTATTACTTGATCCTATGTGCTTGAATGAGGTATGTTTGCCAATTTGGATGGGGAATACTTGTGTACTTGAACCCCCTCATGAATTGGGAATAATTACTTTCTTGAAGTTATCTAGTGCATTGGATGGATTCTTAATTTGTGTCAACATTACTTATGCCTTTGCATTAGGTATAAGAGTGTTCATGTGCTACTTGACTTAAAGGGGGAATTGTGCTTGTTGGAATGTGGAACAAATGTGGGTTTACATGTGTGGTTGCTTAATTGTATTGGTTCTTTCTCTCTACCCCTTTGTCAAAGTTTCTTAAGTAGCCAAGTATCTATTGCTTTGATGGGTTACAAACCCTTTGTTGATCATTTTGATGCTTGGTTATATGTGAAATTTATGCATCCTTGGCATGGTGATGAAGTAGTTATTGCTAACGCTAACCCTCATGCCATGAGGATCTTGTTATTGTTTGTTTTCCCTATTGTTTTGCAAGGTTTGGATTTGAGGACGAATACTTTTCAAGAAGGGGAGAATGATGCAATCTAGATTACCTCAAGACCTTTGACTCTTTAGCCAAGCTTGGGAACTCCAATGTATTGAAGAGTTGTCCACAAGGATGGAGGCTCTTGGGCTTGTATTGGTGGCAAAGTGGGGATCACATGCGTGGCAAATAGCTTGGGGAAGCAAAGGGACAACATTGCCCCTTTGGCGAGTAGGGGTCTAGTTGGCACGTCGCCCAATGCCTTGGGCGATGACCCCCAGACCACCCAAAGTTAAAGAGCATGGCTAGAGATGGAGTCCAAGCAGGAACCATCGCCGACCAGTCAGCGCACCGCCTAGCCCATTAAGCGAGCCCGACTTGGCTCGCCCTTTGGCCACTTCAGGTCACTTTTAGGCCCTTTTATGTAATAAAGTCCTAAAAGTATAAATAGGCATTTGAGGGTCATTTTAGGGTAGATTATTTTGAATATTGAAAACTGATAACTCATGTTGAGTGTTGAGAGCTTGGTTAAGCTTGTATTGATTATTACTTAGAAACGTCGGTTGCTTGGGAGTTCAATACCCTTGAGGTCGTCGTAAGAGTTAGGTGCTATTGTAGGATTAACGAATCGAGGCCTTAGGGTTTAATTTAAAAAAAATTCTACCCTAAAATAAACCCTAAACTAGCTATTTATAGTTTTAGGCTATTACATCTTAAGAGACCCAAAAGTGGCCCAATAAGGATAAAGGGCGAGCTTGGTCGGGCTCGCCTAATGAACTCGGTGAGTCACCAACTAGGTCGGCGACATGACCCTTCTTTGGAAGCCTTCCTTGGAAGCATTCTGTAAAGTTCGGCAATCTAGGTCGTGCTCGCCTAATGAACTCGGAGAGTCACCGATTGATCTCCAGCTCGCCGAATGAGCAGCATCCATTTTAGCTCCTTGGAACTTTAGGTGATCTTGGAACCCTCGCCAAATCAGTTTGGCGAGTCGCCGAAGTGGTCTCCAGCTCACCGAATGAGGCAGTGTCTTCACTTGCTCCTCCTTGCTTCGTTAGACCCCTCACACTCCAAGCTATCATCCAAACATGGTATTTCTCAATTGGGAGCTCCTTCCAAGCGCGTATGTTACCCTGCAAGGCATGGAATCCCCTGTTTATCATCAACTCAAGCTCAAGAACCTCCATCTTGAGAACGTTTGAGAATCAAAGAAAAAAAACTAAGAATTTAAAACCTGAGATTAGGAGCGTAAACTGGGTTTCCGATCACCATATGACCTGTTTTCTTCACCAAAAGTGAAGTTCAGCTCGCCAACTTGAAGATGGGATCGCCAAACTTAACAATATGCCAAGGCAACTTGGCGATCTAGGTGGAAGTGTGGCGGTGCGCCGAATGGACTCGGCGAACCAAGCTAGCTCACCAAAATTTCCAGTGTTTGAGGGCCAACTCGGCGACCAACCTGCCCAAAGGGCGAGGAGTGGGCTAGGTGAGAAAAGTCGAGCTCGCTCAATGCTCCAACCCCTGCTCCTGAAAAACTCCGAAATTGGACTCCTGTGGTCCCCCCTGCACTTTTTCACTTAGTATTTACCCTTTTTGGTAAATTCTCTCTTTTACAAGTATCCACTTCTCTTTCTTTTCTTTTAGAATCAAACTACTTCTTTTTGAATATTCTTCCCTTTGAAGGTTTGAATGTTTTCAAGAACAAGATGAAGACCCAAAAATTAACCCTCTAAATTTTTAGCTCGGAATTTCACGAAAATTGAGATACAAGCTCTCCTTGATATGGGGAACAACACCCAATACTTTTTAGCTCTCAATTCCTTGCCAAAACTTCTAGATTTCAAAACCCACTTGTGTCTTCTTCAAGCTTCTTCAAACTCCAATGGTGGTTTCTTCAATCGTTTACCTCAACCCTTCCAATCTCAGTCCTAGACTCAAATAAGGTTAGGGAACACTAATCTAACCTTGGAAACTCCAAAGAAGACTCAAATCAACAAGTCCCATTTTGGAAATTCTTCAAAAACATTTTGAACACTTTTTTTTTTTTTCGTAACAAACCCAAGACTAGATTCGTAGGAACGAAACTAAGCCTTGCTCTGAAACCAAATGATGTAATTCTCAAAAGGGAACGACAATAAAATGCGGAAATCGAAAGACAAGAAAGTAAAGGATAAATAGATAGACACACAAAGAGGAAATCAAAGGCAACCTAAGGTATATTAAACCCAAAGACCTCAATCAATAAATCCTACAATAGCACCTAACTCTTACGATGACCTCAAGGGCATTGAACTCCCAAGCAACCGACGTTTCTAAACAATAATCAACAAAAGCTTTACCAAGCCCTCAACACTCAAACATCAGTTTTCAGTTTTCAACATTAAAAAATCTCTCTAAAATGACCCTAAGCTGCCTATTTATAGTTTTAGGACTTTATTATATAAGAGGCCCCAAAAGTGACCTGAAATTCCTAATGGGCGAGCCAAGTCAGGCTCGCCTAGTAACTCGGTGATCCGCCCTTCTGTTTGACGATAGTTCCTGCTTGGGCTCCATCTCTAGCCATGCTCTGGAACTTTGGGTGGTCTGGGGATCATCACCCAAGGCATTGGGCGATGCACCGACTGGACCCCTGCTCGCCAAAGGGTCAAAGTTGTCCCTTTGCTTCCCCAAGCTATCTTCCATGCAGGTGATCCCCTTTTTGTCACCAATACATGCCCAAGAGCCTCCATCCTTGTGAACAACTCTTCAATCCATTGGAGTTCCCGAGCTTGTCTATGAGTCAAAGGTCTTGAAGCGTGGCTTTTTATTTCCTCTTTGTGTGTCTATCTTGTTATCTTTACTTTCCATATTTTGATTTCCGCATTTTATTGTGATTCCCTTTTAGGAATTACATCACTTAGGGTTTAGGGTTTTAGATTTAGGGTTTTTTAGGGTTTATGGTTTAGGGCAATGGGTTTTTTAGGATTTTAAAAGTTTTTTTTAGGGTTTATAGGTTTAGGGGTTTTAAGGTTTTTTAGGGTTTATGGTTTAGGGTTTAGCGTTTAGGATTTCTTAGGGTTTAGGGTTTTAGGTTTAGGTTTTTTGTTTAAGGGTTTAGGGTTTGGAGCTTATGTTTTTCTAGGGTTTTTTTAGGTTTAGGGGTTTTAAAGATTTTTTAGGATTTTTATGGTTTTCTACGGTTTAGGGTATTTAAGGTTTTTTTTCGAGTTTTTTAGGTTAAGGGTTTAGGGTTTTAAAAGGTTTTTTAAGGTTTTTTATTTCTTAGGACTTAGGGTTTCTTAGGGTTTACGGTTTAGCCCTAAGGTTTAGGGTGAAGGGTTAGGGTTTCTTAGGGTATAGGGTTTAGCGATTAGGGTTTCTTATGATTTAGGGTTTTAGGTTTAGGTTTTTTGTGTAAGGGTTTTTAGGGTTTAGGGTTTAGAGCTTAAGTTTTTCTAGGATTTTTTTAGGTTTAGAGTTTTTTTTAGGTTTAGGATTTTAAAATATTTTTTAGGATTTTTATGGTTTCTTACGGTTTAGGGTTTCTTTAGGGCTTATGATTTTAGATTAAGGAATTTTTTAGGGTTTAGGATTTTTAAGGGTTTTTTTAGAGTTTTTTAGTGTTTAGGTTTTCTTAGGATTTAGGGTTGATTTCTTAGAGTTTCATAAGACTTGGGGTTTAGGGTTTATCCCTAAAGTTTAGGGCTTAGTGTTTCTTAGGGTTTAGGGTTTATGGTTTCTTAGGGTTTAGAGTTTAGCGTTTAAGGTTTCTTAGGGTTTTTTTTGGGTCTTTTAGGGTGTAGGGTTTTGGATTTAGTGTTTTAGGTTTAGGGTTTTTCTAGGGTTTAGGGTTTAGGTTGTTTTTTTAGGTTTGTTAGGTTTAGGATTTCTTAAGAGTTTTTTGGGTTTAGAGTTTTTAAAGATTTTTTTATGTTTATTAGGGTTTAGGGTTTCTTAGTATTTTTTTGAGTTTAGGGTTTGGGGTTTCTTAGGGTTTGAGTTTAGGGCTTATGGTTTTTTAAGGGTTTACGGTTTAGGGTTTCTTAGGGTTTAGGGTTTAGGATTTCTTAGGTTTAGGGGTTTTTTAGGGTTTAGGGGATTCTTATGGTTTAGGGTTTCATAGGTTTTCTTAGGGTTTAAGGTTTTTTTAATGATTTTTAGCGTAAATTATGGTGTAGGGCTTAGTGTTTTTTAGGTTTAAGGTTTTTAAAGGTTTTTAGAGTTTCTAAAGGGTTTTTTTTTAGAGTTTTTAGTTTTAGTGTTTTTAAAGTTTTTAGGGTTTCATAGGGTTTAGGGTATTAGGGTTTCTTAGGTATAGGGTTTAGGGTTTAGGATTTCTTAGGATTTAGGTTTTAGGGTATTAGGGTTTCTTAGAGCTTAGGGTTTAAGGTTTAGAGTTTCATAGGGTTTACGATTTAGTGTTTCTTAGGGTTTCTTAGCGTATGTTAGGGTTTAGGGTTTCTTGGTTTAGGGTTTAGGGGATTTTTTTGAGTTTTTAGGGTTTAGAGTTTAGGGCTTACGATTTTTAAGGTTTTTTAGGTTTAGGGTTTTAAAAGATTTTTAGGGGTTTTAAGGGTTTTTTAGGGTTTTTAATGTTTAGGGTTTAGGCCTAAGAGGTATAAGGTATTTTAAGGTTTAGGGTTTCTTAGGGCTTAGGATTTCTTAGGGTTTCGGGTTTTAGGTTTAGAGTTTTTTAGGGTTTAGGGTTTTTTTAGTGTTTTTAGGTTGAGGGTTTTTTACGATTAGGGGTTTTAATGGTTTCTAGGATTTCTTAGGGATTTTTAGGATTTTGGATTTCTTGAGGTTTAGGGTTTATTAGGGTTTAGGGCATAGGGTTTTACGTTTAGGATTTTTTTAGGGTTTAGGGTTTCAAAGGGATTTATAGGGTGTTTTAAGGTATTTTGGGTTTAGGGTTTTTAAAGGTTTTTAGGGTTTAGGTTTTCTTAAGGTTTAGAGTTTCTTAGTGTTTCATAAGGCTTGGGGTTTAGGGTTTAAAATTAAAGATTTTGGGTTGCTTAGGGTATAGGGTTTAGCATTTAGGGTTTCTTCGGGTTTGGGGTTTTAGGTTTAGTTTTTTTTAATGGTTTTTAGGGTTTAGGGCTTAAGTTTTTCTAGGGTTTTTTAGGTTTAGGGATTTTAAAGTTTTTTTTTAGGATTTTTATGATTTTTTATGATTTAGGGGTTTTTAGGGCTTAGTGTTTTAGATTTAGGGTTTTTATAGGGTTTTTAGGGTTTAGGGTTTTTTTATCTCTTAGGGTTTAGTCCTAAGGTTTAGGGTGAAGGGTTTAGGGTTTTTTTGGGTATAGGGTTTAGCATTTAGGGTTTCTTAGGGTTTTGGGTTTTAGATTTAGGTTTTTTATTTAAGGATTTTTAGGGTTTACGGTTTAGGGCTTAAGTTTTCTAGGGCTTTTTTAGGGTTAGAGTTTTTTAGGTTTTTTATGGTTTAGGGTTTCTTAGGGCTTAGGATTTCTTTGGGTTTAGGGCTTAGGGTTTTAGATTTACGATTTTTTATGGGATAGGGTTTTTAAGGGTTTTTTGAGGTTTAGTGTTTTTATAGGTTTTTTAGGGTTTAGGCTTTTTTAGAATTTTGGGTTTCTTAGGGTTTAGGGTTTCTTAGTGTTTCATAGGGCTTGGGGTTTAGGGTTTTGCCTTAAGGTTTAGGGTTTAGTGTTTCTTAGGGTTTAGGGTTTACAGTTTAGGGTTTCTTAGTGTTATTAGGGCTTAGGGTTTAGGGTTTAAACATTGAAATTTAGGATTTAGGATTTAGGGTTTCTTATGGTTTAGGGTTTAGGGATTCTTAGGATTTCTTAGATGTTTTTAAGGGTTTAGGGATTCTTAGGGTTTAGAGTTTAGGGGTCTTTTAGGGATATTTAGGATTTTTTGGTTTAGGGTTTTTTTAGGGTTTTGTAAAAGATATTTATATGGTTTTTTAGGGTTAAGGGTTTCTAAGTGTTTAGGAATTAGGGTTTAACCAAGCTTGGGAACTTCAATGTATTGAAGAATTGTTCACAAGGATGGAGGTTATTGAGCTCATATTGGTGGCAAGGAGAAGTTCACATGCATGGAAGATCGCTTGGGTAAGTGAACGGAAGAAAGTGGCCAACACTGCCACTTTGGCGAGCTGGAGATCAGTTGGTGCGTCGCCCAATGACTTGGGCGATGACCCCAGACCGCCTAATGTTCCAGAACGGGCTAGAAGCAGGAACCAAGCAGGAACCATCGCCGAACCCAAAGGGCGAGTCGCCAAGAGGATTGGGCGAGCCCGACTTAGCTCGCCCATTGGTCATTTCGGGTCACTTTTGGGCCATTTTATGTAATAAAGTCCTAAAACTATAAATAGGCAGTTTAGGGTCATTTTAGAGTAGACTATTTTGAAAATGAATGATTGATAAATTGGATCTCCTTTGAGAGACTTGAGAGCTTGGTAAAGCTTTTGTTGAACTTTATTTAGAAACGGGGGTTGCTTGGAGATTCAATTTCCTTGAGGTCTTCGTAAGAGATTCGGATTAATCGATTGAGGTCTTTAGGTTTAATATACCTTTAGGTTGCTTTTGATTTGCTTTTCTTGTGTCAATCTATTTATCTTGATTAGTTGCTTGTTTAGGGATTGTAGTTGGAGGTTTTAGGATTTAATACATCCTTTAGTTTCCAATTGTTCCTTCTCTTGTATCTCTTCTTCTATACTTCTTTTATTTCCGCATTTTATCCATAATTTGTGGTGAGAATTACATCATTATGTATCATAGCAAGGCTTAGTTTTGTTCCTACGAATCTAGTCTTGGGTTTGTTACAAAAAAAAAGAGTCACCTACTTTGACTTATTGACCAGTCCAAAGGACCAAGTAGGTGCATCACCTACTAAGACTCTTTTGACCATGTTATTGGGTCAAGTATACTACCACTGACTTGCATTAATCTGGTCCAAGTTGAGTAGAAGAATAAGGGGAAAATGGACAGCCAAGGCCCAATATTCTTAAGTCCAAAAAGGTCCAAGTGAAAAGTCCAAGTAGGTGGATCACCTACTTGACAATTTATGGCCCAAAATGAGTGAGAAAGTCGGCCAAAGAAGGTCCCTTTAAAAGGGATTGATATCAGCTTTTTCCAACCATTTTTACTTTGACAAAAATCTGATTTCTAGAGCTTTCTCTCTTCTCTCCCTTAGCTTCATACAACAGCCATTAAATACCATTAGGGTTCTTGAATATTAGGGAGTTCAAGCTATTGGAAGGTATAAGTTAAGACAAGTTGAGGAGGACAACCTTCGACCTTGAAGAATCCAAGTCTTAGCAAGTGGTAGTTCTGTCCAGCAAGGTAAGCTACTGCAATTTTCTCCCTCTTGTGCTTGAGTTAATTAGGACATTTGGTATGTGATAGTGAGTTGGAAATTATTCCTTTTACATGGTGTAATATTGGGGAGGATGTTCTGGTGATTAGTGCATGTTGGGACAGCCATGGAGGGGAGTCCTCTTTAAATTCAGTTATGAGCTTGTTTGAGCACTTTAAAA
>JAJONR010007765.1:0-15247 GCA_029582245.1 Solanum etuberosum
ATAATAAAACAGATTATATCTGTTGAAGATTGGGGAATCTCCACAATGAAAGAAAGGCAGATAAGCCTTAATGGAAATGCTATGAACTTTACCTACTGGGATTATATTCATGCTTTCACCAAAGTTCTTTATTATAATAATAATAGATTTAAGCATACTTGGTTTATAAAGGTATGTTCAAAAATATTTTCTGACCCTATTCCAAACTGATTTTTAAACTGGTGGTCTTATCATGGCCCAACTATCAGGATATTACCTGAATCTTTTCTTAAATTATATAAAGAATGGGTAAAAATTTCACCTATTTTAACTGACTTATACCATGCAGATCATATCTGCTATCTTGATAAAATTGATCAAATTTATTTCTTTATTGAATTCTCTATTCCCTGGATTCATATGTGGACACCGGAACTAGGATTCACAAATGAGCAGATTCCTTGTCTATACCGGACCTTTTATAATAATTTTTGAGACAAATTAATGAAGATTGATCCCTACACTAAGTCATTATACGGACAAGAACTTCTCGATTCTATCAAAGAGAAGATTACCGAATATTTAGCCACTCCTCAAAAGAGCGTTATAATTGATAACTCCGTCAAGCATATTGCAAGACGTATCTCAATTGAAGAAGGGGATAAAACAGAGATGATAAATAAATATCTAGAAGAGGTAAAGAGAAATTTACTTCAGTCTCTAGACCAGTTTGATAAATCAGACACTTCAATGAGAAGTGAATCAAGTACCAATGATATTGGAGAAGAAGATGCTCAATTATTACAATCAGAAAGGATGTTATCTGATACAGAGATTCAACAGGCGGAAGAATTGGTCCGTCAACTAAAAGAAAAAGATAAATGAAAGTGCCCCGATAAAGATATAGCCGCCAGGACTCACAAGAACAGTAGATACACTGTCAACATAGTAGATACACTGTGCAAGGGACCCATATGGGACCCAATTCTACTGTACAAAGATTCCTTTTCTTTTCTATAAATAGGCTAGCTTTTTTCAGTTAGAGGCAGAAGCTTTTAGTTTATTTTCCTCTCTCTTGTAAATCTTTGTAATTACTCTCTCAAGCAATAAACGTTCACCGTTTTGCTACTGTTCAAACTCCGGCAACCTAAAGGTACTTATTTCCTTGTCTTATATTTAATTAGTATTTTACTTCTTACCCAGCCGTGACTATGTCCGGCTAGAAGATTCATGTCTATGTTGAATAACTAAGCTTCAGATATCATCCATGAAAGATCTAGACTCAATTTAAATATAAAGAAATTTCTCTATGATTTCTTGACTTGGTTTCAAGATGGCGGTACAGTCGAACTAGTACTACTTTGATTGGCTTTGCCTTAGTGGCTATGTCTAGCAAGTTGTGACTTCAAAGCCCGTTAAAGAGAAGAAAAAAGGTGCAATCTTTCACAGTTAGAACTGCTAGACACATAGGCTCAATCTGAGTATGTATTAGGTTCTTGACAGGTCCCTTGCTTGAGTAATAGCATTAATTGTCTTCCATACAGTCATTACAATCATATGAAATTCTTGTATATTTTCGTTCTTATACTCTTACTGGTCGTGCGGACTACCGCCAACCTGAAAGATTAAGTGTATCAGATGAACAAGATCTAGATGGCCGTGCGGACTACCGCCAGTATCAGATCCTGCTTATAAATCACAAGGTATAATTTATTTTATATTTTTAAATTTTTTGTCAATTTTGAAAATCATATATCATATATATATATAAAAGAGAACTCTAGGCCCGTCTACGTGGTGCCACCACAAACCAGGATTCCCTTTTAATTTATTTATTTTCAATACTAGTCTTTTCCTTACATGAAAAGTTGTGACTTTTATGAAAAGTTTTGACTTTTTATGAAAAGTTGTGACTTTTTATGAAAAGTTGTGATTTTTATGAAAAGTTGTGACTTTTATGAAGAGTTGCGACTTTTATGAAAGGTTGTGACGTTTATGAAAGGTTGTGACCTTTTCGAAGGGCTATGACTTTTCCAAAGAGTTGTGACCTTTCCGATAAGGCACAATAAGCATTTGTTCACACTACCCTTTTTTGTCTATAAATAGAGGGATTTCCTCTCATTTTAAAATAACAAAAATTCTGAACCTTCTTCTTCTGCACAATCAAATATTTGTGTACTTTGCTCCTGTTGAGTGGCTTACTGACACCATTGTTTTTGTATCAATACGTTGGTGAATAAAATTGTTTCATCCTGAGAGGATCTAATTCTTTAAACCTCAGGTATTAGAGGGGAATAATTTTCTTAAGGGCACAATGTGCATTCAGTGGACTCGATTTTTTTCTTTCTATTTCATTCTATTTTTACATATCCTTGTATGTTTTTTTACAGTCATTAATTTATGCTTATGATACTAATTGTTGTTTTTTAGTACATGTTTTAAACTCTGTTGTTTATGTTTCTGCAAACTTATTGTCTCCGGTTATATTGAATATATACACATATAGTAGGTATATTCATTGTGCAGAAAAAAATTATTGTACTCAATTCCAAGAATTCATATTTTGATATTCTATATAAAATTCTATAACTTAAAAGTACTATATATATAAGCTTACATATTATCTATTTTTACATAGATATGAAGTTTCTCACTTATCAATTGAAGAAATTCTTCATGCAAGTTCAAAAATTATGATTGTTTTTATGTTCAAGCGTAATATCTTTTTTGAATTTGTTAACAATTTTTTGAATTTTTTCCGAAGACATATATCACAATTGTATAATCTATGCAACTTAAATGTGTTCTTTTTCTTACGAAATGCCTTTGTATATATATTCTTATATTCTTCTTTATTTTCCTTTTAATGTTGATTAAAAAACCAATGATTTATTATTTCCTGAATAATTCATTCATTAGAGGTTCTTGAGTCATGTGATAATGACAAATAATCAAATTCATGTTGGAATATTGCTATTATTTTTTAAGAATCTATTTTTTTTCATTATTTTTAATGTATCAATATTAGTAAAGAATTATTTACAAGTTCAATGCAATTATTATTTATGATTGCGCGAAGCGCGGACAAGTTACCTAGTTATATATAATACAAATTAAAACAGAGGAATATTACATTATTGCAGATAAGAGACTGAGAAGATGCCTACCATATATACTGTTTATCATTCATCTTTTGATTTCTTTTTGTCTTGTTGATTCTATAATAATAATTGACTTGAAATAGACAATATAGGCCCCGAATTATGTCTGAGAAACATAAAGTAGAAGAAAAGAAGAAATAATAATATTCTCTTTTTATTAGCTCAATTTGTCTGCTTGCGATTTGTCTGCTTTAAAAAAGTTGGCAAGTGATAATATTATAAATATTTTATAAATAAAAAATGTAATCCATTTAGTGGTAATTGATAAATAACATATTTTATTAGTTTGATTTCTTATGGCCAACTATGTTATAAATGAGATTATTAGTGTACTCTAAATTATCGCAAAAATATTTTTTTAACGAATTTTCAGTAGATGCATGATTTATATTAAACTAATAAATTCTAGATATATATTTTTCATACATATATCTATTGCTTGAATATGATTGAATGATGTAATTTTATATTTTTAATTGGTAAAATTAAATTATTTGTTTTGACATATAAATACGGAGACATGAAAATATTTATGCTAAAGTATTATGTTCACTTTTTTTCTGTTTCTTAATAATTTAATTTTATACCTTATTGGTATTTTTGTTTTTGGCCCTTAGCCGATAGTTTTCCTACGAAATTAAGATGCCATTTTTTGACCCCATATAGTAATGATTACTATGAGAAAATAAAACCAAAGTACCAGCTAATAAATAAGGGTATTTAAATGTTAGCCATCTCCTTTTTCATCTTTTACTTTGTTGTGGAAATAAAATTATGTCTATATATATATATATATATATATGCTGGTAATGTATGGTCTCTTTTGTGACTTATACTTTATTCTATCATTTTTAATGATTTGCACCCTAATCTTCTAGTTAACCAGTACCCACTAGTTAAACAACATAAATACCAATTGGTTGGAAGAAACAATTGTTTGGCCAAAATAAAAGAGATTTATCTTCAAAAATTAATTGTGTCCCCTCCGAGAGAGATTAATGTTGAGACCAAAACATAAAAAAAAATACTAGAAACGAATGATTGTTCTTCATTTTAATGGAAAAGAAGCGACAAATGACTTCTACTTAATATTGCTTTTATTTTTTAAATTTAAATCACCTTTTGTTTTTCTTTATAGGTAATTTCCTATTTTATTCTTGTAAATAATTGAAAAAGGAGATTGTTTATGCTCCTGCAAAAAAACTAAGAAGATTAGGATGTAAACCATTAAAAATGATAGAATGAGATGTAAGTCATAAAAGAGCACATATATTAGGGGTGCAAATCACAAATTACTCTATAATTTTTGTACAAATTAAATTTACAAGAAAGTATGACACATCGATTAGAAAATATTGTGAAAAGTATAGAAATGTTTATGCATCAAAGGTTCCAAGTGCAATAAGCCCCCCTCTATATTAGAAGTCTTTCTTATTTTCCTTATAACATGAGGTTGGTTGTGCCATAACATAAATTAAACTCGAGTCCCTTAAAGTAAAGCAGGTCGTATAATAAAGATGACAAACCTCCGGTGATAAATAAATTACACAAGTAATATTTGTTACTAAAAACTATGTTTGCAAATAAAAAAAGAAGAAGATACTATTAATAAGAACTAGGGTTGACAATCCAATCTTCTTATTTTATTACTATAATATTTAGTTAGTTAAAATGGAGAAGTAACATATTTTATTGAATCGTTTTGTATAAAAAATAAACAAACATCTTTGAGTTTTGGGTATAAATTTCCTCTTTAATTAGAGTTTTAATAGTTTTATTAAAAAATTTAGAAGAAGCAATGTGGACCATATATAATAATTGAAATGAATAATTCAATTTGATTAGAATTGAGGCGTGATAATTGTTGTTCATTAGCGTACCTTCTGTTTGGAAGATGTTTCCTTGACATTTATAAAATAGTTTTTCACGTTAACTTTGATCGATTATGAAGGGAAAAAACATAATATTTTAAGACAACAACTCTCACTGTCGTAATTTGTCTTGTAAATTTTGAAATTATTGATTAGTATTACCTTTAAAGGATGAAACTTGGTCGGGCAAAAGTTTTCCAGTAACACATGTTTAATAGATTATAGTACTCATATTTAAAGTTGAAGTTGAAAAATAGTACCCCTTAATTGAATCTTATAATTTTAGACTAAAGACATGTAAAATGTATCAAAAATATTTTTTATTCTTGTGGTCTTAAGTAGGCGTTTGGCCATGCGATACCATTTCACGATATGGAATCAATGTTTGGACATGCGATTTCATGTTGATTCCATCTCATGATTTCATATCATGAGATGGAATCTCATATTCTCCAAAAATCACGATATGGGAATTCCATATCATGATTTGGGATTTTTAAATACAAAAATTGATTCATAAATTTATATTTTGTTAAAATAACCCCACATTTATAAGAGTATTTTCGTCATTTCAGTTTAAAAGAGAATAACCTAATTGGCTCAATAAAAAATGTGTTATAATTATTGTATCATTTTTGAATTATTTTGACCAAATTAACCTTTATTACCCCCTAAATTTTTAACGGCAGCTTTTGAGTTGCTTTTCACTTTCTCTTTCGGTGCATCTCCGACCCAAACACCAAATTTTACACTAAATTTGGTGTCAACACTATTTTAGTGTAAATCAACTTCAATCCACTGCATCAAATTTTACACCAAAAAGGAATATTTTTCTCTCTTCATTATTATATATTATTTCTTATTACATTTATATTTTCTTATTTCATAAAACAAATTCTTTCTAAAACATTCACCATATATAATTCATATTTTTTTTTATAGTCGTTTAATATAAAATTATTTTATACCATAATTTTTTAAATAATATAAATTGCTAGCAAATATTATACATTATACATAATAATGGATAATACAAATAAAAGTGAAATCATTAATGAAATACAATTAAATAAACATTACATAATTGAAAAAAATATTTTAAATTATACATAAATATTCAACTTTCAAGATCACTTCGGTGCTCCCATAAATCCAATTATAATTTATAGTAGAATTGACATAAATTTAATTTTAAAAAAAAAGTCATATATAGAAAAATTAATTTATAAAAAAAGCTAACTTTTATATCTAAAATTAATATTATAAAAATATTACATAAAAAATAATTAAATATACAAGAGATTTAATTAAAACTTACAATTTATATAATGTTTAATTAAAAGTTTTGTATAATGAAATAATATTAAAATATTCAATAAAGTGAATTGGTGTAATGAATAGTGTTACACCAAATTTGGTGTAACACTATTCACACACCAAAATGGTGTAAAATTTGATGTTGGGTTGGAGCTTCAAAACACCAAATTTTACACCAAATAAGGATTTGATGTAAAATTTGGTGTTGGATTGGAGATGATCTCAAGGCTCTTGAGTTAAATGATGCTCAGGATTGAGGAAGTGGTCTTATTGGCATTCGGAATGGAGTCTGTCCCGAAGGAATCTCATCTCTCGGCCACGTGGGATACCTTTGTGGTAGTTATGTTAAGAAGGTTGAAGGTAATGTAAACTTTTATTTTATCTTTGGGTATTTAATAATTATGAAAAAAAATCTAAAATATTATAAATTATAAATTCTAATTGACTTTTGAAAATTTTACCCGTGTTCTTGAGACATAGGAAGTAACTTATATTATTTGAATCAAATTTGAAATGTTTCTAATACTTCTCTCTAAAAAATTAACATAATATTGTACGGGTAACCTAAACGTGTTTTGAAAAAATATCGTGGAAAATGCAAAAAGAAGTCCATGTCCAAAAAAATCTTTTTAAGGAAAACTTTTCTGATTGGTTGTCCAAAATGTAGTTGATCTGTAAATCTAAAAAAAGTTGTGGGGTATTTGTTGGAGTTTTTGTTTGTTTGTTGGACTATTCTCTTATGATTTAAATTAAATCCTCTCTATTTATACTTATATCTAATGATGATGACCAGTTGAACAGATGGCCTTCAGCCTTTTTCACATCATTGCTCGTCCATTTTAGTTGTTTAGTGCCTTAAAAAATATATAATAGGAGTATGCATTGATTGGATTAGCCCTGTTGGAATGTATGCGTCACTATCAGTCAACGGATCAGGTCCCTTAACTTAGCAAGAACAGTAACTGTAATAAAAGTATGGAAAATAAATAGCTCAAAGTAAATCAGGCACAAGGATTTTACGTGGAAACCCCCTTGCTCAAGGTCAGTGAAAATCACAACCTGTACTCACAGGATTTCAACTCAAACTTCATTTCACTCAAACAGAGCAATGATTCAGATTACAGACTCTTGTAACCTAGGAATTTACCTCTAAATCCCTTCCCCCTCAATGTAGCAACTCTACTACAAAGAAAGAACTAAGTAATAACTCTATTGCCCACTAAACCACCCGACTCTAGATGATTTAGACTTCAACTAAGCAACAACTCTGTTGCCCACTAAACCACCTAACTCTAGATGATTTAGACTTCAATTAAGCAACAACAATGTTGCCCACTAAACCACCTAACTCTAGAGGATTTAGACTTCAACTAAGCAACAACAATGTTGCCCACTAAATCAATCAACTCTAACTGATTTAGACTTTTCTCTTGAAACGAACAAAGATTTAATTCCTTTATAGCTTAGGAATAGATTTACAATTTAAGCACATAAGACACAAAGCTCAAAATACAACAAAGACGCTTCAGCACTCTATCAGGTCCCTTTGTTGAGCATGAGCAATGTTCTTCCTTGAAGATGGCTTTTTCTTTTTGAGCTTATGAATTTTCAGAAATTCACAACTATCTTTGCCAAATCTTGAGTTTGTGTTTTGGAGAAGAGACTATATCAAAAGGACACAAACTCCTTGGGACGACACCATTGGTTGAGAGCCTGCTGTTCTGAAAAGTTGTGCACCAACCATGTCAGATGTGACAGCTTTTAGACAGCTGTCGTTTGAATTTTCACATACGCAGTCTTTCGGGGACCAGGTCCCTTGCAATGTGTTCTTTGTGAGTTCTTGAGAAGACTTGCTAGCTCTCTCTCTTTTTGAATGAATGAATCTTTTTGTTGTTTGTCATTTTGATTATATCAACCGAAAAGATTTATTGACAATTGGACAAACAACCTCGTCAGTTTCTATTGGTGAAGTATGCTGACGACTTCACCAACTCACTGATAGGACAACTTTACAACTGTACACCATTATAAATTTGGATGAGAGAACTCTTCCAAGGAACGGGTCCCTGCATTTGTGAGCCACTGAAACAGACAGTCTCATCCGCTCTTTCTATTGGTGCAGTACACTGCACTTTTCACCTACCACTTGACATGACAACGTTATAGTTGTACCGCATTTGAATCTGGACGAGAGCACTCTGCCAGGGACTGGGTCCCTGTATTTATGAGGATCATCAAAACACCTAGAATATAACATTTTCCTCCTTTTTGATGATGACACACAAATATTCCTCACACTGAGCTTATTCATTCATTTGCCCTGTCGTCAGTCCTGATAACAAGGATCTGGTTCCTTGTTAGATCTCTAAGTTTGTTAAATCAACAAAACTTATATCAGCTCCAAAATAACATTTTCCCTCTTTTTGATGATAACAAACTTATTTACCTTCTTCCCCCTTTCACCAGTTCCCCTTATCAACATGACTCTTCAGGTAACTGGATTGGTTCCCTTATTTTCATCATCTTTGAAGTTTGTCAAATCATCCAAACTTCACATCAGCAATAAAATAGCATTTTTTTCCTTTTTGATGATGACAAACTTGTTCAACTTCTTCCCCCTATCGGCATGACCATGTCCTCTTCAAGTAGCTAGCATTCATTCCCCCTATCGGTATGACCATGTCTCCTTCAAGTAGCTAACATCACTGATTTCATACCTTAACAATTTTTCCCCTTTTGACATCATAAAAAAGGGGTTAAAGCAGTAAACCAAGTTGACAGAAATGCAGTTCAAGCAAATTCATGGCCACTTGGGCAACACTGAGCATGAGTAAAAATGCATAAAGTAATGAGATAATTCAGTAGAAACAAGACATTTTTCATTCAAAAATAAAAGATCAGCAATCAAAACATTGCACATATAATTACGAATGAGAACCAGACAATGCCCACTGAGTTTCGATAGAAAACCAGGAGGACTGACACGGGATTTTAGAAAGAGAGGGAATGACTTAGGAGCAAGGGATTGGAAGAATAGAATTAATAAATCATATCCCTTAGCATGATTTTTTCAGAAGCCTCTCTTGAAGTTCACATTCTATGCTGCCCAGCCTTCATGTTGAACCTTCAGGGCTGCCAGTTTTTTTTTTCAACCTGGTCCCTCTGATTGTGCTGTTTCAGAAGCTGAGCCATAAGGCAAACCATTTCAGTATCCCTGTTAGCAAAACTATCATAGCTTCCAACACAAGCCTGAGTTTCTCATGACAGAAAGATTGATGAAATCAAACTTACTCAAGGCCTCCGAGATGAATATATCAATAACTGAGTAACCATTTCAATTTTTTATTTTTTTTTAACCTCAAACACCCTCCTATTCAGAATACTTTGAGTTCTCAGAATATCAACATCTTCCCTTTTGAACATCATCTTTTCCACCTTCATCTTTTTGCTTGTTGGACCTGGTCCCTCTTCATACTCAAAAATTTCTTCATCGGAAAATTTCCAGTAGGAAAAATGATTTAAATATTTGAAGGTTTTTTTTTAGAGAGGAGAAAATAGGATTTTGAAAACCTCTGATTTTTGGAAGGGGATTTGAATTTTCTGGGGTGATGGAAAGAAATATGAAGTATAAAGGAAGTGAAAGGGTGTGTTATGTGAAAGGAAGTGTCATTTTGGTATTCAATTGATAGGACAACGGTCAGGTATAATGACATACATGTGGAAATTGCAACGGTTCTTATGCATAATTCAAAATACAATGTTAAGAGTGCTAACCTTCGAGAACGGACCGGGTCCCTCTCTGTAGTTTGAATGTGATTGCCTAGATCTGTCCCGACCTCCCTTTTCCTTCAGCCCTTTTTCCATGTGTGTATACCTAAAAAGGGTATGAGACTGAATTTGCTAAAACATACATAAATGAAAAACAAGGATACCTGCTCCCTTTGCATAGTCATGAGAGGGTTGATTGCTTCAGGCAAGATCCATTCAATCAGGTTTCAGCATTTCCAACTTCAGTTTGATTATCTCGGTCAGGTCTTCTAGGAGCTTCAAGCTGCTGCTTGAACCACAAGAGTTGAGCACATCAATCTTCACCTGCTACATACTTTGCCTCAGTTGTTGAAAGAGCAACCGAATCTTGCCTTTTAGTTCCCCATCAGTGAGAGATCAGCCTAGAACATAAGCCATTCATGAGGAACTCTTTCTATCAACTGGATACCCAGCATGATCAGCATCACCTTGTTCCTCCAAGTAAAAAAGTCTCATGATGGATAAAATAGAACCAGGTCCTTGATTTCTTCAAATGTCTTAGGATTCTCTTAGCAACCTTCAAATGTGATTCCATTGGACAATCTTGGAATCTTGCATAAATCCTAACACTTGCATCATTTACATCTGGACCAGATCTATCACCATCCAGCTTCGAGTTGATCCCCATGGGAGTATCAATTGTCCTGACATCTATAATGTGAATCCTCTTCAGTAGCTTCTCTGTGATGGAACTAGGTCCCTGTTCTTGACAGACTGGTCCTTGCTTAGAGCTTTGGTGAAGATGTCAGCCACTTGATCTTCCATATTGCAAAGCTTCATGATGACATTACCCCTTTTAACATTGTCCTGACTTCAAGTATGTTAAGCCTTTGAGCAGCTCCTTGATGACCTTTTCTTGACAAACGAGGGTACCTTTAGAAGTTTACTTGATCTACAGTTCCAAGAAGAAATTTAATTCTTCTGTCATGCTCATTTCAAACCTCACTCTCTTGAAACCGTTGTTGAAAAGGAACTTGGACAACCTGTCAGCTGGTCGGGGAACCGAGTGGCATACTTTGCTTCTTTCAAACTGAGCTTGATCAGCTTCTTCATTCTCACCTTCAGAATTCGCATTATCTGTTTGAACTGCATCATCTTTGTTCAGCATTGTCTACCGGACTGGGTCCCTTATCAGGTTTATCATCTGCATCAGCTTCCTTGGGGTTGCTAGATTCATGAAGAGGATATTTTTTTCAGCAAGCTCACTGTTTAGAACATCTCTATGAATATGAAACATCTCTTCCATCTCAGAATCTTCTTTGTTCTGCAACTTACTTCTCAATTCTTCCAGACTCATCAAGAATCACATGAACATCTTTTTCAATACACACATTTTTATACCCCGGATAAGCCTTGCTGGAGGAAGAATATCCCATAAATACTCTTTCAACATCATTGAGATTACACTTCTCAATATCATCATTTTGGTCATAGAACATGTAATATTCACCACTTCAGCCCGAAGGTTCTTTGGAAGATTAAAAGCCTGCTTATTCCACCTGAAGGATGGTCTGATCTGCTTTTCTTTAACACCAGCGTCACAACCTTTGTCATCTGTAAATTTCATTTTGTGCAGACTGCGGACCAGGTCCCTTGACACAAGTTTGTGCAGTAGAGAAACACTCACACTCACATGTCTCTTGTGTCATACCTCAGCATTCTCACCTTAAGCACTAAGGCAAGTGAGACTGTCACTACTATCAGTATTCAAACCAACAATATACATGTTCTTGAGTCGTTTAGCCGTTAGAATGACTTCCTTTGAAATTAGATTTGTAACAAAGCACTTGTTGGACACAAATCTGACTTCATTCCCTTTATCACAACTCTGAGTAGGTTATATTTTAACCCATTCACATAATAAACATTATCTATGGAGTGTCCCACAATCTCCCAATTCTTCTGATACCAAGAGTAAATCCTTTCAAACCGATTTCACAAGACACACCACCACCTTGATGTGCTTCCAGAGAGAGGAAGTTATGAGTTTTTTCAGTCATATGCTTTGAGAAACCACTGTCCATGAACCAGCATTGACTGTTTCCTCCCTTCTGTAGAAAGAATCACTTGTTAGATTTAGGAACCCACTTAAGATGGAGTTCCCAAAAACTATCAAGGGGCTTGATAAGAAACCGTCCAGTCCAGGGGGGCAAGGTGTTTTTACTGAAATGATACCTAGGACCAGGTCCTTTTTTCTTTTCAGATTCAAGAAACCTTGCTTGGTTTTCTTTGGTCTTTCTCATGGATTCACGGTTTCTCTTCAGGTGACCATTTCTCTCACAGTGAGTACATAACAAATTATCAGATACTGATACATACTTGCTATGATGGTTATAGGGAGGTTCTATCTTTCTGCACCCTAAACCCTTACCACTGTTGAATTTCTGATTTGCCAAGTTAGAAAGAATCTTTGACGAATCAGTCCATTTCAAAGATTGATTTAGCTCTTCTTTAACTTGACTTAAGTCCCTTACTAGCTGTGAGTTTCTTTCAAGGGCGGCAACTAGTTTGGACTCAGAAATTTTTAGGCTCTCTTCTATATCAAGCTCAAAGCTATTGAGTTTCCTTTTTTCATTCTCAGAGGTTTCTGGTTCTTCCTTATGTTGACAACCCTCAGTCTCCATAATACTCAACCTAACATTCATTTCAGACATCTGAGATATAAGGGCTGATTTTTCATCTTGACAAAGATCCAGGTTTTCACTTAAGACCATTTTTTCATTCGTTAATTCATCAACATAGTCAATTAACACAATGGCAAGTTTTCTCAACCTTTTAATGGACAGGGTGTCTATGTCACCCTTAAGGTCAAGAAGTGTTACCTCATCTTTGTCCTCTTCATCGTCAGTCTTTGACGTCAATGAGGAGATGGAGTTGAATATGTCCTCATCATCCTTGACTGCCATCATAGAGACATCTTCATGGTGTTCTGACTCTTCTGAGTCACTTGAGGAATCACCCCAGACAGTAAGAGCCTTCTTCACTACATAGTCAACAACAACTTTTCTTCCTTTCTTATCAGGGATCAGGTCCCTTCTCTTGTCTTTATCTCTTCCAGGCCTTGGGTAGTCTTTGTGTTCGACCTTATGCATGGGGAAATCTCTAATGAAATGCCCTGGCTTTCCACACTTGTGGCATAGGTAGTTATCATTTGCAGCTCTGTTTGAGTTCCCTGCCTTTCGAAAACCTCTATATTTCCTCACCATTTTTTGAAACCTTCTAGTGAGGTATGTCATGTCCTCATCTTCATCAGAAGTTTCACCAGATGTCACCTTGAGAGCTAGAGACTTGTCTTTCTTCATCTCCTTCTTTGACGCTTCTTGATTTCTGTTTAGTGGAGTAGCCATCTTTCCACAGAAATCTCTCTTGGTGTTAACCAGCTAGAAAGCCCCTGCTCTGATACCAATTGTTGGAATGTATGCGTCACTATCAGTCAACGGATCAGGTTTATTGACTTAGCGAGAACAGTAACTGTAATAAAAGTGTGGAAAATAAATAGCTCAAAGTAAATTAGGCACAAGAATTTTACGTGGAAACCCCCTTGCTCAAGGGCGGTGAAAACCATGACCTGTACTCACAGGATTTTAACACAAACTCCATTTCACTCAAACAGAGCAATGATTCAGATTACAGACTCTTGTAACCTAGGAATTTACCTCTAAATCCCTTGCCCCTCAATGTAGCAACTCTACTACAAAGAAAGAACTAAGCAATAACTCTATTTCCCACTAAACCACCCGACTCTAAATGATTTAGACTTCAACTAAGCAACAACTCTGTTGCCCACTAAACCACCTAATTCTAGATGATTTAGACTTCAACTAAGCAACAACAATGTTTCCCACTAAACCACCTAACTCTAGATGATTTAGACTTCAACTAAGCAACAACAATATTGCCTACTAAATCAATCAACTCTAATTGATTTAGACTTTTCTCTTGAAACGAACAAAGATCTAATTCCTTTATAGCTTAGGAATAAATTTACAATTTAAGCACATAAGACACAAAGCTCAAAATACAACAAATACGCTTCAGCACTCTATCAGGTCCCTTTGTTGAGCATGGGCAATGTTCTTCCTTGAAGATGGCTTTTTCTTTTTGAGCTTATGAATTTTTTGAAATTCACAACTATTTTTGCCAAATCTTGAGTTTGTGTTTTGGAGAAGAGACTATATCAAAATGACACAAACTCCTTGGGACGACACCATTGGCTGAGAGCCTGCTGTTCTGAAAAGCTGTGCACCAACCATGACAGATGTGACAGCTTTTAGACAGCTGTCGTTTGACTTTTCACATACGCAAACTTTCAGGGACCAAGTCCCTTGCAATGTGTTCTTTGTGAGTTCTTGAGAAGACTTGCTAGCTCTCTCTCTTTTTGAATGAATGGATCTTTTTGTTGTTTGTCATTTTGATTATATCAACCGAAAAGAGTTATTGACCATTGGACAAACAACCTCGTCCGTTTCTGTTGGTGAAGTACGCTGACGATTTCACCAACCCACTGACAGGACAACTTTACAGCCGTACACCATTATAAATCTGGACGAGAGAACTCTACCAGGGATCGGTCCCTGCATTTGTGAGCCACTGAAACAGACAGTCTCGTCCGCTCTTCCTATTGGTGCAGTACACTGCACTTTTCACCTACCACCTGACATGACAACTTTACAACTGTACCCCATTTGAATCTGGACGAGAGAACTCTGCCAGGGACCGGTCCCTACATTTGTGAGCCACAAAAACAGACAAACTCGTCCCCCTTCCTATTGGTGCAGTACACTGCACTTTTCACCTACCACCTGACATGACAACTTTACAACTGTACCCCATTTGAATCTGGACGAGAGAACTCTACCAGGGACCGGTCCCTGCATTTGTGAGCCACTGAAACAGACAGTCTCGTCCGCTCTTCCTATTGGTGCAGTACACTGCACTTTTCACCTACCACCTGACATGACAACTTTACAACTGTACCCCATTTGAATCTGGACGAGAGAACTCTACCAGGGACCGGTCCCTGCATTTGTGAGCCACTGAAACAGACAGTCTCGTCCGCTCTTCCTATTGGTGCAGTACACTGCACTTTTCACCTACCACCTGACATGACAA
>JAJONR010007766.1:0-13601 GCA_029582245.1 Solanum etuberosum
CCCATAGATTTTGCGCCCGGAGAACCAAAAGTTTTTTTCTCAAAAAACTTAATGAGGATCTCCGTAGTGATTTGGGGAACCTTTACGTATACTCACACTATTTTTTAAAAATAGTGTGAGTATACTATTTTATTGGAGCACCCAAAAAAAAGTTCTCAAAAAACTTTATGAGGACCTCTGTAATAAGTTGGGGAACCTTCACGTAGACTCACACTATTTTTTTAATTCCATTTCCGCATTTACAAATCTTTTTTTAAGAATCGCCCAAATTCTCTGATTTTTCGTATGTATTAGCCCATAGATTTTGCGCCCGGAGAACCAAAAGTTTTTTTCTCAAAAAACTTAATGAGGATCTCCGTAGTGATTTGGGGAACCTTTACGTATACTCACACTATTTTTTAAAAATAGTGTGAGTATACTATTTTATTGGAGCACCCAAAAAAAAGTTCTCAAAAAACTTTATGAGGACCTCTGTAATAAGTTGGGGAACCTTCACGTAGACTCACACTATTTTTTTAATTCCATTTCCGCATTTACAAATCTTTTTTTAAGAATCGCCCAAATTCTCTGATTTTTCGTATGTATTAGCCCATAGATTTTGCGCCCGGAGAACCAAAAGTTTTTTTCTCAAAAAACTTAATGAGGATCTCCGTAGTGATTTGGGGAACCTTTACGTATACTCACACCATTTTTTTAACGCCCATTTCCCCATTTACAAGCCCTTTTTTAAGAATCGCCCAAATTCCCCGATTTTTTTGTATGTATTAGACAATGGATCTGGCGCCCGGAGCGCCCAAAAGTTTTTTCTCAAAAATTTTATAAGGACCTCCGTAATGAGTCGGGGAATCTTCACGTATAATCACTCCATTTTTTAACGCCCATTTCCGCATTTACAAGCCCTTTTTTAATTATCGCTCAAATTCCTCAATTTTTCGTGTGTATTAGCCAATGGATGTGGCGCCCGGAGCACCCAATTTTTTTTCTCAAAAAACTTTATGAGGACCTCTGTAATGAATTGGGGAACCTTTACGTATACTCACACTATTTTAAACGCCCATTTCCGCATTTACAAGCCCATATTTAAGAATCTCCCAAATTCCCCGATTTTTCGTGTGTATTAGCTCATGCATCTGGCGCCTGGAGCACCCAAAAGAATTTCTCAAAAAGCTTTATGAGAACCTCCGTAATGATTTGGAGAACTTTCACGTATACTCACACCATTTTTTAACGCTCATTTCCGCATTTAGAAGCCCTTTTTTAAGAATCGCCAAAATTCCCCCATTTTTCGTGTGTATTAGCCATTTGATCTTGCGCTCGGAGCACCCAAATTTTTTTCTCAAAAAACTTTATGAGAACCTCCGTAATGAGTTGGGGAACCTTCACGTATACTCACACCATCTTTTTAACTCCCATTTCCGCATTTACAAGCCTTTTTTAAGATAGCCCAAATTCCCCAATTTTTTGTGTGTATTAGCCCATTAATCTGGTGCCAGGAGCACCCAAAATATTTTCTCAAAAAACTATATGAGGACATCTTTAATGAATTGGAACCTTGACATATACTCACACCATTTTTTTAACACTCATTTCCGCATTTACAAGCCCTTTTTGAAGAATCGCCAAATTCCCCGATTTTTCATGTATATTAGACCACGAATCTGGCGCCTGGAGCACTCAAAAAATATTTCTCAAAAAACTTTCTGAGGACCTCCGTAATGAGTTGGGGAACCTTCACGTATACTCACACTATTTTTTAACGCCCATTTCTGTATTTACAAGCCTTTTTTTATGAATCGCCCAACTTCCTCGATTTTTTTGTATGTATTAGACCATGGAGCACCCAAAAGTTTTTTCTCACAAAACTTTATGAGGACCTTCGTAATGAGTCGGGGAATCTTCACGTATAATCACACCATTTTTAACGTCTATTTCAGTATTTAGAAGCCCTTTTTTAAGAATCGCCCAAATTCTCCGATTTTTCGTGTGTATTAGCCCATGAATCTGGCGCCTAGAGGACCCAAAATGTTTTTCTCAAAAAAATTTATGAGGACCTCCGTAATGAGTTGGGGAACCATCACGTATACTCACACCATATTTTAACACCCATTTCTGCATTTACAAGCCCTTTTTTAAAGACACCCAAATTCCCTGATTTTTCGTGTGTATTATCCCATGGATCTGGCGCCTGGAGCACCCAAAAAAAATTTCTAAAAAAAATTATTAGTACCTCTGAAATTAGTTAGGGAACCTTAACGTATACTCACACTATTTTTTTAACCCCTATTTCCGCATTTACAAGCCCTTTTTAAGAATCGCCTAAATTTCCCAATTTTTGTATGTATTTGCCCATGGATCTGGTTTCCGGAGCACCCAATTTTTTTTTCAAAAAACATTAGTAGGACCTCCGTAATGAGTTAGGGAACCTTCACGTACACTCACATCATATTTTTAACACCCATTTCCGCATTTACAAGCTTTTTTTTAAGAATCGTCTAAATTCCCCAATTTTTCGTGTGTAATTATCTAATCGATATAGTGCCCGGATAACCCAAAAAAAAAAAATCAAAAAACTTTATGGGGTCCTCCTTAATGATTTGGGGAACCTTCATGTATACTCACACCATATTTTTAACGCCCATTTCCGCATTTACAAGCCCTCTTTTAAGAATCGCCCTAATTCCCCAATTTTTCGTGTGTATTAGCCCATGGATCTGGCGGCCGGAGCACCCTAATTTTTTTCTCAAAATACTTTATGAGGACCTACGTAATGAGTTGGGGAACCTTCACGTATAGTCACACCATTTTTAATACCCATTTCCGCATTTAAAAGCCTTTTTTTAAGAATCTCCCAAATTCTCCGATTTTTCGTGTGTATTAGCCCATGGGTCTGGCGCCTGGAGCACCCAAAATAATTTTCTCAAAAAACTTTATGAGGACCTCTATAATGAGTTGGGGAACCTTCAGGTATATTCACAATATTTTTTTAACTCCCATTTCCGCATTTACAAGCCATTTTTTAAAATTCTCCCAAATTCCCCGATTATTCGTGTGTTAGCCCATGGATCTGTCTCCCACAGTAAAAATTCTCAATAAACTTTATCTGGACCTCAGTAATGAGTTAGGGAACCTTCACATATACTCAGACCATTTTTTTAACGCCCATTTCAGCATTTACAAGCCCTTTTTTAAGAATCTCCCAAATTCCCAATTTTTCGTGTTACACCTCAAAACATTTTTGAGCTAAGACTTGAACCATCCTTCGTTGTGAGTAATTTTTTACCAAGGAATTTAATTTTTTTCTAAGTGTTAAGGTCACTAGATGTATCACCTTGAGTTCCAAGAAGAACTAGAGAGAATTTATTGAAGTCATTCCTATGCTCTTCTAAGTTTTGGGTAAACTTCAAACGACCATAACTCTCAGTACAGGATGAGTTAGGTGTGCCATAAATGGCAAATCAAAAGGTCTTTGAATTATCTTTCCAACTCCACCGAGTTTGTTAAATTTTGAGCTCTGAGTAAAAAGTTATGACTGATTTACTAACGACACACAAACCTGGCAGCAGCTCCGCGATGGCTCCGCGTTATGGAGCCAGTACGGACCTCACTGCCTGTTGAAAAATTATTTCGACTCCTAGCTCGTTTTATTTATTTCTTTAAGGGTATTTTGGTCCTAAAAACCCTTAGGAGGTCATCTACATTACCCTAAACGTGTATAAATTTTCATAAATCAAACCCTCTTATCCACTCCAAAAATTCTACGCTCAAGAAATTCAAGAAAACGCTAAGGCTAGGGTTCATCTTCCAAGATTTTCCTTCAAGTTTCTTCAAGAAGATGGTTCTTTCAGGTATGTAAGCTTCCATAGTGTTGGGTTTGTTCACCCACACGTCAATCATGTTAATTTCAGCGTTAAATTCGTTCTAGAAATATGAAGGTTTGATGTTCTCAAATTGTGTTCTTGAGATTGGCTTTTGTTCTTGAGTTTAGATTAGATTGATTAGTTCTTGAGGAAATCGTATCGATTTTAGAGTTGTGTTTGATTAGATTCTTGTGTACATATACTGGGTATCTGAATCTAAAGAGGAATTGAGAAAAAGAATCGAATTTAGGGGAATTGGGGTTTGAAAATGAAGAAGAAAAACGTCGGGCGAATCTGGCACCACTCTCCGCGTCGCGGACCCACTTCCCCTTTTCACAAATTTTTTCTCTGTGTCGCGGAGAGGTCGTGGACCCCTCTGCCTCAAAATTTATTTCGTGACCAAATAAAAAAACGCATCTCCGCGTGGTGGACTTTCTTCCAAACAGTGATTTCTTGATCGTTTCTCAGGTTTAACTATCTAAAAGCATTCCTAATCATCAAGATATCCTTCTTATCACAAATCACAACCTTGAATTCATAATTCAAATTCAAGGTAGAGCTAAAAGTTAAGTCTTGAGAGTTCTTTCAAGTGTTTTAAGAAATTCACTTTGAATATTTTGAGGAGTCTTCTACAAATTCAAATAACTTGTTTCAAGACTCGAGTAAGTGAGAACGAGAGTGAGGAGAATGTATTCATGAGTATACTTCACTATCACCGAGATCCTTCATATCATGAACCATAACTCTTGAATTCATAATTCACAGTCAAGAGAGAGTTAAGAGTAGAGTTCAAGAAAGTCTTTGAGTTCTATTGTGAATCCTTTGAGATCAACTATCGATTTAAGCTAAGTTTTGAGGCAGTAAGTATGAGAATGAGAAGAGTCATATACATGAGTTCCATATTGTTATGTAGACCCTTGAATCGAGTCGTTCATGCCAATAATTCTGCATGAACTCCATAAATTGAGTATCTTTGAGAGGAGTAGTATCTTCAGGTTCTAAGTCTTGAGTATTGAGTTTCTAATCCTTTTTGAGATTTTATTCCTAATCATGGGACTATTACCTATTACCCATGGAGTCCTTGAGTGGAGTTGTTCATGCCCATAATTCCGTATGAGCCCTATAAGTCGAGCAGTCTGGAGATGAGAAGTATCTTCGAGTCCTTGAGTTGAGTAGTTCATGCCCATAATTCCGCATGAATCCTCTGAGTCGAGCATTCTTGAAACGAGTACTACCATTGAAGTTCTTGAGTTCTGAGTTGTTGAGTCTCAAGTATTGAGTTCTATGTATGGTTATTGAAAACCTTGAATTGAGTCGTTCACGTCCATAATTCGGCATGAACTTTATTCTGAGAAGTCTTTTACAATTTTTTCTAAAATTGTTTTAAGACTTCAGCACTTGAGTTGAGAAAGAGCAGAGCCGAGTTCATTTTCTTTAAAATGATATATGAGAACTAAGTATTCCCAAGAGTAAATGATTTTACATTTAAGATGAGAGGAAACTGAGATTTCCAAAAGAGTTTTGAGCAGCTTGAGTACCATATCTTTTAAGAGAAATATTTTGAGTAATAATCTCAAACCACAGAAAGAGTTATGTTTTTAAACATATGAGCTATTGTATTTTAAGAGTAGTATTGAGCACCGATATGGGGACGAGTTCAGATAACTAAAGTCTCCATAAACCATGTAGTCAACGTGGGTAGAAAGGGTCATATTTTTTACATGATTCCTTAATGCTTTTACCATAGACTAGTGGATCCACTTAGTTGAGAGGTCTTATACCTTGGGAAAGTATAGGACAGTTCTGGCAGCGTGGGCGAGACGATGTATCATCACATAGCTCATAGTGATGGTTGTCGGTTAGAGAAACTCCCACAGAGTTATATTGTATTTTAATATACACATTGAGTATTATTGTATTTTTCAATACATTGAGTTTATATCTACAGTTTTACAGCTTTCCATATATATTGCATCTTTAACTATTGTTTTATCTTTGAGTATCATGAGTTGAGTATCTTGAGTTGAGTTGAGTATCCAGAGTTGAGTACCTAGAGTCGAGTATCTTATCATTGAGTTGAGACTTATTTCACTGAGTTGAGTATCTTATCATTGAGTTGAGACTTATTTCACTGAGTTGAATATCTTATCATTGAGTCGAATATCTTATCATTGAGTAAAACTATGTTTCTTTGAGCTGAGTTGAGTGAGTTGAGAAGGGGTAAGTATGTTTCTTTTCCATCAGTTCAAGCTTATGTTTATGCTTTAGAATTCCCCTTATATGCTCGTACATTCCACGTACTGAGACATTTGGCCTGCATCGTTTCATGATGCAGATATAAGTATTCAGGGTCATCAACAGGAGCTTCGTTGATACCACATGGAGTTCGAGTTAGCTATGGTGAGCCTCATTGCTTCCGGAGGGTTTCACTTTTACTTTCAGTTATATCAGTTGTTAGGATGTCGTGGGTCTTGTCCCGACTTCCATCTTTGTCAGTTCGAGGCTTCATAGATAGACAGTAGAGTTTGAGAAGTATGTTTCATTTATCTTATTAAATGTTTTAAAGACTTAAGTTGCCTATTTTGTGGCGAGTTGAATATATTATTTTTATTTAGAGTTTTTCATTTGAGTTAAAGCTTTGTATTTCAGTTTTCATGAATTTTTATTCAGTTTTTAATCATTGTATGCTTGAGTTAGTCTTCCGCTTGTAGTCAGCCAGGATGAGGGTTCACTTGGGACCAACAATGGTTCTCGAGTGCCGGCCACGTCCAGGGTGTAGGCTCGGGTCGTGACATTTCGTGTGTATTAGCCCATTGATCTGAAGCCCAGAGCACCCAAATTTTTTTTTCCAAAAACTTTATGAGGACCTCCGTAATGAGTTGGGAAAACTTCACATATACTCACACCACTCTTTTAACGCTGTTTCCGTATTTGCAAGCCCTTTATAAAGAATCACCCAAATTTCCTAATTTTTTGTGTTTAATTAGCCCATGGATCTGGCGTCCGCAGCACCAAAATTTTTTTTCTCAAAAAACATTATGAGCACCTCCGTAAAGAGTTGGGAACCTTCACGTATACTCAAACCATTGTTTAACGCCCATTTCCGCATTTACAAGTCCTTTTTTAAGAATTGCCCAAATTCTCCAATTTTTCGTGTGTATTAGCCCATGGATCTGGTGCCCAGAGCACCCAAAATTTTTTTCCCAAAAAACTTTATGAGGACCTCCGTAATAAGTTGGGGAACCTTCACGTATACTCACACAATTTTTTCAACTCCCATTTCCGCATTTACAAGCCTTTTTAAAAGAATCACCCAAATTCCTAATTTTTCGTGTGTATTAGCCCATGGATCTAGCGCCTGAAGCACCCAAAATATTTTTCTCAAAAAACTTTATGAGGACCTCCATAATGAGTTCGGGAACCTTCACATATACTCACACCATTTCTTTAACGCCCTTTCTGCATTTACAAGCCCTTTTTTAAGAATCACTCAAATTCTCCAATTTTTCGTGTGTATTAGCACATAGATCTGGCGCCAGGAGCACCCAAATTTTTTTCACAAAAAACTTTATGAGGACCTCCGTAATGAGTTGAGAAACCTTCACGTATACTCATACTATTTTTGAACGCCCATTTCCGCATTTACAAGCCCTTTTTTAAGAATCGCCTAAATTCCTAGATTTTTCGTGTGTATTAGCTCATGGATCTGGCGCCTGGAGCACCCAAAAATATTTTCTCAAAAAACTTTATGAGAACCTCCGTAATGAGTTGGAGAACCTTCACGTATACTCAAACCATTTTTAACGCCCATTTCTCCATCTACAAGTCCATTTTTAAGAATCGCCAAAATTTCCATATTTTTCGTCTGTATTTGCCCATTGATATGGCGCCCGGAGAATCCAAAGATTTTTTTCTCAAAAAACTTTATGAGAACCTCCGTCATGAGTTGGGTAACCTTCACATATACTAACACCATTTTTTTAACGCTCATTTCCTCATTTACAAGCCCCCTTTTAAGAAATGCTCAAATTCTCCAATTTTTCGTGTGTATTAGCACAAGGATCTGGCGCCCGGAGTACCCAAAAGTTTTTTCTCAAAAAAATTTATGAGGACCTCCGTAATAAGTTGGGGAACCTTCACGTATCCTCACACAATTTTTTCAACTCCCATTTCTGCATTTACAAGCCTTTTTTAAAGAATCGCCCAAATTCCCTAATTTTTCGTGTGTATTAGCCCGTGGATCTAGCGCCCGGAGCACCCAAAATATTTTTCTCAAAAAACTTTATGAGGACCTCCGTAATGAGGTGGGGAACCTTCGCATATACTCATACCATTTTTTTAACGCCCATTTCCACATTTAAATGCCCTTTTTTAAGAATCACTCAAATTCTCCAATTTTTCGTGTGTATTAGCCCATGGCTCTGGCGCCAGGAGCACCTAAATTTTTTTCTCAAAAAACTTTATCAGGACCTCCGTAATGAGTTGAGGAACCTTCACATATATTCACACCAATTTTAACGCCCATTTCTGCATTTACAAGTCCTTTTTTAAGAATCACCCAAATTTCCAGATTTTTCATCTGTATCAGCCCATGGATCTGGCGCCCGGAGCATCCAAAGATTTTTTTCTCAAAAAACTTTATGAGGACCTCCGTAATGAGTTGGGGAACCTTCACATATACCAACACCATTTTTTTAACGCCCATTTCCGCATTTACAAGCCCTTTTTTAAGAAATGCCCAAATTCCCCGATTTTTCGTGTTTATTAGGCCATGGATCTGGAGGCCGGAGAACCCAAATTTTTTTTCTCAAAAAAATTTATGAGGACCTCCGTAATGTGTTGGGGAACCTTCACGTATACTCACACCATTTTTTAGTGTCCATTTGCATTTACAATCCCTTTTTTATGAATCGCCTAAATTCCCTGATTTTTCGTGTTTATTAGCCCATGGATCTGGCGCCCGACCTACGTAATGAGTTGGGGAACCTATACGTATACTCACACCATTTATTTAAAGCCCATTTCCGCATTTACAAGCCCTTTTTTAAGTATCTCCCAAATTCTCCGATTTTTCGTGTGTATTAGCCCATGGATCTGGCACCCGGAGCTCCCAAATATTTTTCTCAAAAAATATTATGCGGACCTCCGTAATGAGTTGGGGAACCTTCACGTATACGCACACCATTTTTTAATGCCAATTTCCGCATTTACAAGCCCTTTTTTAAGAATCACCAAAATTCCTCGATTTTTCGTGTGTTAAGCCCATGGAACTGGGGCCTTGAGCACCCAAATCTTTTTTCTCAAAAAATCTATGAAGACCTCCGTAATTAGTTTGGGAACCTTCACGTATACTCACACCATTTTTTTAACGCTCATTTACGCATTTACATGCCCTTTTTTAAGAATCGCCTAAATTCCCTGATTTTTCGTCTGTATTAGCCCATTGATCTGGCCCCTGGAGCACCCTAAATTTTTTTCTCAAAAAACTTTATTAGGACCTCTGTAATGAGTTGGGGAACCTTCACGTATACTCACACCATTTTTTAACGCCAATTTCCGCATTTATAATCCCGTTTTAAGAATCGCCCAAATTCTCCGATTTTATGTATGTTAGCCCATGGATCTGGCGCCCAAAGCACCCAAAAAAAATTTCTCAAAAAACTTTATGAGGACCTCCGTAATGAGTTGGGGAACCTTCACGTATACTCACACAATTTTTAAACGCCTATTTCCGCATTTACAAGCCCTTTTTTAAGAATTGCCCAAATTCCTCGATTTTTTGTATGTATTTGCCCATGGATCTGGCGCCCGGAGCACCCAATATTTTTTCTCAAAAAACTTTATAAGGACCTCTGTAATGAGTTGGGGAACCTTCACGTATAATCACACTCTTTTTAACGCACATTTCTACATTTATAAACCCTTTTTAAGAATCTCCTAAATTCTCCAATTTTTCGTGTGTTAGTAGCCCATGAATCTGGTGCCTCGAGCACCCAAAAATGATTTCTCAAAAAAATTTATGAGGACCTCCGTAATGAGTTGGGGAACCTTCACGTATGCTCATACCATTTTTTTAATGCCCATTTCCGCATTTACAAGCCCTTTTTTAAGAATCGCCCAAATTCTCTAATTTTTCGTGTGTATTAGCCCATGTATCTGGTGCCCGAAGTACCCGATATTTTTTTTCTCAAAAAACTTAATGAGGACCTCTATAATGAGTTGAGGAACCTTCACGTATACTCACGCCATTTTTTTAACTCTCATTTCCGCATTTACAAGCCTTTTTTTAATAATCGCCCAAATTCCTCAATTTTTCGTATGTATTAGCCCATGGATCTGGCGCCTAGAGCACCCAAATTTATCTCAAAACAATTTATGAGGACCTTCGTAGTGAGTTGGGGGACCTTCACGTATACTCACACCATTTTTTTAACGCCCATTTCCGCATTTACGAGCCATTTTTAAGAATCTCCCAAATTCTTCGATTTTTCATGTGTATTAGCCTATGGATCTGGCGCCCGGAGCTCAAAAAATTTTTTTCTCAAAAAACTTTATGAGGACCTCCGTAATGAGTTGGGGAACCTTCACGTATACTCACACCATTTTTTTAACTCCCATTTCCGCACTTACAAGCCTTTTTTTAAGAATCGCCCAAATTCCCTGATTTTTCGTGTGTAATTAGCTCATAGATTTGGCGCCCGGAGCACCCAAAAAAAATTTCTTAAAAAACTTTATGAGGACCTCCATAATGAGTGTGGAAACTTTCACGTATACTCACACTATTTTTTAACTCCCATTTCCGCATTTACAAGCCCTTTTTTAAGAATCGCCCAAATTCTCCAATTTTTTGTGTGTGTATGACTTGTATGAAACTAGTAAATTATATATATACTTGTTCAAAATAATTGTGTTCTTTTATGAAAAAGTGTCACTTAAAATGTTGTGATTTTTCATGAAAAGATAGTCTATCAAAATAAAACTATTTGTATAAACATGAATATTAGTGAATAGTCATTTGTCATGTTTTGTAAAAGAAGCATTTGGATTATATTGCCTTTATTGGACCCGTTGATACTATGTTCATGGGTAGTTCAATAACAATCAAATTGAAAGTTATGGAAAGGTCCTTCTAAAAAGGACATTTGACAAGGTGTTGACCCTGGACAATGTTTGTATCACACAAAATTGTAATAAGTAGGAACAAAATATTTGTGAGAAAAAGTTACCTCACCGAAAGCTTTTCAAACTCAATAATTTTATTTGTTCTTACTTTCTTGAGTCAAATTGTTTGTGACATGAACACTTGGGACATGTCAAGTTTGTGTTGAATCTAAGTATGCTAAGTATTCTTATAAATTTGTTGAAAGGAATTCTAATCCCTTGAGTTGATTTACACTGACATTTGTGATATGAAGTCAACATCATCTCGTGGTGGAAAAAAGTATCTCATAACTTGTATTGACAATTTCATTTGATATGGTTATGTCTATTTGTTGAATGGTAAGGATGAAACAATAGAAACGCCTAGGCAATATAATATTGAAGTTGAAAATCATTTGGGAAATATACAAGAGGTGATAAGGATGGAGAGTATAAATTTCTTTTTGCAGAAATATGTTTGGAAAGTGGAATTATCCATCACTATATTTCCCTATTCACATCAATCTAATGAAATAGCAGAATGGAAAAAATCAAACTTTGAAGGAAATGATGGATACATTACTTATAAGTTCAGATTTACCAAAAAAACTTGTGTGCTATTCTTACAGGAAATGGGAACAACAAAAGGTTTTTTGTCTGTTCAGAAAGAAAAACAATAAAAAGTTTTGTTTGTCCAGGACACAATATATTCCATATGAGAAATGGAAAGGAAGGAAATCCAACTTGAAATATTTCAAAGTGTGGGAGTGTGTATCAACTGTAATGCCTGCATCTGATACAATATGGCCTAAGAAAGCTACAGAGTCCAACCAGAACTCACACTTCGAAAATTTTACATAAAGTTCTCGGTCTCGAAGAACCTGAAGGACTGCTCGCAGATGATTTGCATGCTCAGCTTTTGAACGTGAATACACCAAAATATCATCAATAAATACAATCACAAACAAGTCTAGATACGGCCTGAATATACTATTCATCAAGTCCATGAACACTGCTGGGGCATTAGTTAATCCAAAAGACATTACCAAGAACTCAAAGTGTCTATATCTGGTTCTAAAAGCTGTCTTTGGAACGTCTTTCTCCCGAACTCGTATCTGGTGGTATCCTGATCTTAAATCAATCTTTAAGAAGCACTCAGCACCTTGTAACTGATCAAACAGGTCATCTATCCTCGGAAGGGGATACTTATTCTTTATAGTCGCCTTATTCAGCTGTCGGTAATCGATACACATTCTCAGTGAGCCATCTTTCTTCCTCACGAATAACACTGGCGCACGCCATAGTGAAGCATTAGTCCTGATAAAGCCTTTATCCAGCAAGTCTTTCAGCTGATCTTTCAACTTTTTTAGCTCAGCAGGAGCCATTCTATAAGGAGGGATAGATATGGGTTGTGTACCTGGTAGCATATCAATTTCCCATTCTGGAGGGATACCAGGAAGCTCGTCTGGAAATACATCTAGAAAATCATTAACTACCGGAATAGACTGAAGTGTTGGTGGTTCTGCATCTATATCATGAACGCGAACAAGATGGTAAATAAAACCCTTAGTAATCATCCTCCTCGCCTTAATATAGGAAATAAACCTACCTTTCGGTGTTGCTGTATCGCATTTCCATTCCTGAACTGCCTCTCCTGGAAAGTGGAATCTAACAATCTTTGTCCGGCACTCAACATTAGCATAACAAGACGCTAACCAGTCCATACCCATAATGACGTCAAAATCTACCATCTCTAACTCTACCAGGTCTACAGAGGTCTGACGGTCGATAATTTCTAATGTGCAACCTCGATAGACTCTCCTGGCAATAATAGACTCACCCACTGGTGTAGATACAATAAAGGGTTGATCTAATGACTCTGCTACTATACATAACTTCCCCACAATAAATGGAGTAACGTAAGATAGAGTAGATCCAGGATCTATCAAAGCATAAACACAATGGGAGAAAACAATCAATGCACCTGTCACAACATCTGGTGATGACTCTCAGTCCTGTCGGCCGGCTAGTGAATATGTACGGTTCTGGCCACAACCAGAACTAGATGCTCCCTCTCTGCCTCCATTTTTGCCTCTACCTGCTGAAGTCTAGGGTCCACGCCCTGTAGACTGTGCTGATGAGGAGAAACCTACTACTGACCCGGTCGACTGACCTATACCACCCTGACCTATGGTCGGGCAGTTCCTCCACCCATGCCCTTCCTATCCACAAGAATAACAACCTGTGGAACCCTGCATGCACCTCCCAAAATACATCCTACCGCAGGTAGCGCAATGCGATGGGGCTGTCCTAGCCTGGCCTGAACCCCTCTGCTGCTGAGAGCCTGATGCTCGTGAACCCTCACCTGGGCCTGACTGTCCCTGACGATCAAATCTACTACCCTGGAACTGCTGTGATGGAGGTCTAGGTGGCCTACTAGAATATCGGGGTCTGGGACCACCCTGAAAATCTCCCTGTGAACCAGCGGGCCTAGCCCTCTTCTGTCTCTCTCTCTCTCGACCCTCTCACTCATATACTGTAGATGTCGGCGATCCTCTATGCCTTGTGCAAAGGCCTGAATTCGTGAGATATCCATATTATCAT
>JAJONR010007768.1:0-10037 GCA_029582245.1 Solanum etuberosum
TATGTCGATTAACTAACTTCTCTTTTATATTCACTATGAAAGGTCTAGACTTTATCAAAATATAAATAAATTTATATATGGTTTCTTGATTTGGTTCCAAGATGGTGGTACAGTCAGATTCGATACTATTTTTATTGACTTTGTCTTTGTGACTTTGTCTAGCCAGCCGTGGTTCTAAGCCCGTTAAGGAGTTGAAAAAGGGCGCCTATACCCGGTTAGAACTGCTAGACACATGGGCTCAATAAAAATACGTATTAAATCTTGACAGGCCCCTTGCTCGGATAAAAGGATAGATCCTTCCATACAATCATAAAACTATAAATAAATTCATATATATTTCGATTCGGATTTATTCTCTTAGATTCGGATGCTAAACTAGAGATTGAAGTTGACCGCGCGGATTACCGTTAGTCTTCAGAGATCCTGTAAATGGTAATAATAATCACCTAACACTCCCTCACATCTTCCCACTACCCCAATCCACCTTCACCACCCACATACCCCTACTCCACTACATACCCCCTATATTGCCCCCACTCCCACGAAAAACAACCAGCAACACCCCACCACAACTCCTCATATACACACCAACACTACACTCAGGCAGAAGAGAAAAAAAACAACACCAAAAATGTTCCATCAAACATACGAATACACACACACGAGTAAGAGAAAAAAGAGAAAAGAAAAGTTACTCTATTTTATATTATTCTTCCTTCGAAAATTCATCAACACAGTTTATATTTTTCTTCCTTCTTCATTACTACTTGCATATAAACACAATACATATACCACCACATATAATCTATAAAAGCTTTGCGGGTGTTCTACTCGAGGTTTGGTCAAGATTTTACGGTATTCAATTTTATTTTGCGGTATTTAACTTTAACTTATCTCTTTAATTTATTTATGGAATTTGATGTAATTTTATAATATGTTTTTGTTTTATAGTTTTGTTTCTTTCATAATTTGATTGAAATGAATTTGGAATTAAATACATTTGTTATTATTTATTGTTGTACAATTTTGATTCTTTGAATAAGTTTCCATTAGTTAAAGTCATGTAGAGTAAAAAATGAGATTTATTTTTAACATTTTGGTATTGTTTTGGTGGATTAGAAAGTGTACACTTAATTTTGACGTCAACTTTAAGAATTGTAAAAAATAAAAACATATGAAAATGATCCAAAATTTTATTCTAGAAGTTTAGTATTTTAGTTTATTTCTTTTTTTTTTAGGAATAGATATTTTCTTTTAATGTTAGATCGATCACTTAAGCGCGTTAAAAAATATATATATATTTGTTTTAATTAAGAATGTGGTTACACATCTTTTTAGAGACCGTAAAAGAAACTCAAGGATGCAGTGACAAACCTTGTTCAAAAATATAAATAACTTTTATTAATTTAAAGTAAGACTTATAGATAATTATTAGGTGTAATGCGAAGAAGACAATTATGTCTCTAAATGTCAAGACCAAGAATGCGGTTACGCATCTAGGTTGAGACTAAATAAAAGTTTAACAATAAAAAATATAAGCAAACCATGGCCTGTAGACACAAATTATCCAAAAATATATTTAAGATAATTATAAGTCAATAAAAACGACAGTGCTAGAACAACGAGACTCGAGAGATGCCTAATACCTTCCCCTCGGTCAACAAAATTTCTTACCCGAATTTCTAGTTCACAGACCATATAAAAAGTCATTTCTTTTTGATTAGGGATTAAACAAAAAAGTGACTTGGAATACCATAACTCAATTTCAAGTGGTGACTCTGAAAGATAAAAATAATCTCTAATCAATACCTTCACTTTAATTGAAAAAACCCATCCGCCGTGCGAAAAAGGGGTGTGACATCTCTGGCGACTCCGTTGGGGAATAACAAGAATTCGAGCTTTGTTATATTGACATTTACTTGATTTTATTATTTAATTTTGGATATATTGCGTATCATGGCCTAATGTGATGCTTGATGCTCATTTATTTCTTTAATATTGTTGAACTATATTATAAACTGTCTTCTCTCGCGCATCTCATATTAGTCTCTGAAAAATAGGGTAGCAGGGAATGCATTTATGCATCCCACTTTCTTTTGAGATAAAGCTGGAGTGTCTTGACACCCAGTGAAGGATTTTTAGTCATACATGTTAGGCGGAGTTGGACCAGCAATGAAGTTGGAATAGCGCTGCTACCGATAAGTTGCCCCTCCCTGACTCGAGTTGTCCACTCGGGTAAGTCAGTCTAGGCACCTATCTCCTTCAGGGTTAAACCTAGTAAAACTGAAGCACAGACATGGCTACTCCTAGTAGGCTCCACTTATTTGTATTATTATTTGCAATTGACCTAATGACTCAACATAGGATGTGTATCCCTCTATTATTTGATTACTTAGATAGTTACATGTGTTAACAGAAAATGCATTTATTTAGAAGGTCTTTGATTTTCCAATTGTAGGGTGATTAGTGAAATGAAAAAAAGAGTTTATCTTTCGAATTTTGTATAAAGATAGGGAGAAAACACCAAAAATATTTCTACTTTTAGAAGTTATTATACATTTCCTAAAAATGAAATATTTTTTTTTTCACAACTTAACCAAAGTTGCAAATATAATACATTTGTCAAGTCATGCTTCAATATCTTAAAGTTTTTTTTTAACTGTCCAAACTGAATGAATTACGTTTGACCTGATTTTTGCTTTGACTAGATACGTAGACAACCTTATTTTGAGGTTCAGTCCAACCAAGGAAAAAGCTAAAAAGTTCTCATCACAAAAACTGGAGCAAAAATTGGAGGGATAAAAAAAATATTTTGGGTACGACATTTCTTTATAAGAATTTATTTTTTAAATTTAGAAAAAAATTTAACTTGGTTGGTACAAACATACTTAGGAGTGTGCATAAGAAAAAAAATAAAGTGTTAAACTATTTGGCAAGACATGCCAACCTTGTTGTGACCTATAGACTTCTTTTGGTACCTCTCAATATATTTATGTAATACATGAGAAATTATCTTGCTTAAAGTTAAGGCTAAAATAAATTCGACCTCACGGATTCATGTGCATTGTGTGGTGAGCTTTAGATATAAAATTCAATGACATGACTTTGTTGATCTAGAACTTGGCCCAAATGTTGGTTAAGGTGAAATATTGAGCAACATTTAAGTTGAGAAAGGATTATAGGCTTTCTTTGATCCGATTGTGCCTTTCAAGCTACCAAATGACACGTTATCCATAGAACTCTCATTTTGAGCCTGCAATCTTTTTATTTGAATAACCACATCTTAACATATATCCTTTGGAGTGTAAATGCACTATTCTGTGGTCACACCTTCTTGAGCGCACTATCAATTATCTACACAGTGCCAAAGATCTAAGTTGGGCAACAAAGTGAATAGATCAAATATGTGAAAGTAAAAAAAAAATGACAAAGAAAAGCTAGAAAGAAAGAAAACTCTCCAACGAAAAGGAGAGAAAATGAGAAAAAAGAAGAGGAAAATAAATTAGGAGGAGCTTTCAAGAAAACAGAGGTCAAATGCGAAAATGAAAAAATATTGAAAGCATTGTGCAAATTTTAAGGAGGAAATAGTCACTTTATCCCAAATGTATACCCTACATTTTCCTAAGCCTACATTAAAAGCCAATAAAAAGTCCTATTTGATCTCATTTTTGGTGTTCTCACATTAGTGGATACTTACATAAGGGCAAAGCACATGGTATCTCAATCTCATGCACTGAACATCTTTCTGAGTGTGAATGACCTCTAAAACGTCCTAAGATCGGAACACTTCTATTGTGTGAAGTAGGACTTCATTTGTTGCGAGGGCACTTGAAACATAAGGATATGAATAATTATATCCCTTAATTTAGGCAAGATGAACTCATCTTTTAAAAACTTAAGTATGTTCGAGATACCATTTGAAACTATAGGGATTACTCAAAGTTGACCTCAAATTTATCTGAAAGTAGTTGAAGGTGATTCATATGCATCATACTAATTGTTGGTACCAACTAAAGTCAAAACATTGTCAACCATGAACTGATTCGTTTCTTAAAAGATGTCTTCTGTAGGAAAAATCAAGAAAAAGAAAAATAATTTTTTATGTTATGAACTACGTTTGACCTGATTCTTGCTATACAAGATACGTAGGCAGTCTTACAATAGGGCTCAGTCTCACAGAATAAAATTTTATATCCTTGAAGGAATGGAATTGGATCTTTTTTTTAAAACAAAAATCCAAAAAATGATAAATTAAAAAGAGTTTCTAAGTTCCTCAATTTAAAAACTGGGCATATTTTTATTTGTTAAAAAAATCACTCTCATTACTAAGGAACAAACACCGTATTTGCATTTTGACCTTAGGGAGCAAACACCCTAGAGATACCATCTCTCATTTCTAGGGAACAACACCCTAATTGCATCAATGTCTTGTATTTTTCTTTTGGAATAAGTATTTCTCATTTATGGTGTAAACTGGGGCAAAAAATAATGTTGTGGTGATTCTATTTGATGATTCTGTTAAGCGAGATCTTCCTAAGTAATGAGATTAGTATAGCAGGACCCTCCTGGATAATGGGATACTAGCAGGACCCTCCTGAATAATGGGACTAGCAGGACCCTCCTGAATAATGGGACGTAGTATAGTAAGGGCCCTCCTGGATAATAGGACACTAGCAGGACCCTCTTGGATAATGGGACTAGAAGGACCCTCATGAATAATGGGACGTAGTATAACAAGGACCCTCCTTGATAATGGGACATCAGCAGGACCCTCCTGGATAATGGGACATTAGCAGGACCCTCCTGGATAATGGGAGTAGCAGGACCCTCCTGAATAATGGGACGTAGTATAGTAAGGGCCCTCTTGGAAAATGGGACACTAGCAGAACCCTCTTGGATAATGGGACTAGCAGGACCCTCCTGAATAATGGGACGTAGTTTACCAAGGACCCTCCTGGATAATGGGACATTAGCAGGACACTCCTGGATAATGGGACTAGCAGAACCCTCATAAATAATGGGACGTAGTATAGCAAGGACCCTCCTGGATAATGGGACTAGTTGGACCCTCATGAATAATGGGACGTAGTATAGCAAGGGCCCTCCTGAATAATGGGACACTAGCAGGACCCTCCTGGATAATGGGACTAGCAGGACCCTCCTGAATAATGGGACGTAGTATAGCAAGGGCCCTCCTGGATAATGGGACTAGCAGGACCCTTCCACATAATGGGATTAGTTTAGCAGGACCCTCCTACATAATGGAATTAGCAGGACCCTCCTAAATAATGGGATTAGCAGGACCCTCCTACATAATGGGATTTAGATTAGCAGGACCCTCCGACACAATGGGATTTAGTTTAGCAGGACCTTCCTACATAATGGGATTAACAGGACCCTCCTAAATAATAATATTTAGTTTAGCAGGACCCTCCTACATAATGAGATTTAGATTAGCAGGACCCTCCTAAATAATGAGATTTAGTTTAGCAGGACCCTCCTACATAATGGGATTAGCAGGACCCTCCTACATAATGAGATTTAGATTAGCAGGACCCTCCTACATAATGAGATTTAGTTTAGTAGGACCCTCATACATAATGAGATTTGGGATTAGCAGGACCCTCCTACATAATGGGATTAGCAGGACCCTCCTAAATAATGGAATTAGTCGGACCCTCCTACATAATGGGATTTAGATTAGCAGGACCCTCCTACACAATGAGATTTAGTTTAGCAGGACCCTCCTACATAATGAGATTAGCAGGACCCTCCTACATAATGGGATTAGCAGGACCCTCCTAAATAATGAGATTTAGTTTAACAGGACCCTCATACATAATGAGATTTAGATTAGCAGGACCCTCATACATAATGGAATTAGCAGGACCCTCCTACATAATGACATTTTGATTAGCAGGACCCTCCTACATAATGACATTTAGTTTAGCAGGACCCTCCTACATAATGAGATTTGGTTACTTTCTCCTAGGATAAACACTTCCTAGTCGGGGATCATTAGTTTTTATTTTTCTTCTAGGATAAGCACTTCCTAGTCTGAGTTTATTTTTATATTTTTTTAAAATTCACATTTGCTAATAACTCACAAATTTTTTTCAGTGAAAACTGGGGAAAGAATTTTGTTTATTTCTTTTGTTTGTGATCGTTTTCAGGTTTCTTCAAGCGAAACATGGATTTGAAATTCAAGAACAAAGCTTCAACTCTTTTCGGAATGATCAATCCCCATGATAGCTAGAATCAGCTTCTTAATTGCATGTAGCAACCTGACCTCCTGACATCTACTTCTATTCAGCTACTGATGAACAAAGCAAGCAGGCATTCAAGAACATTTTCAAATTGTCATTTTGAAGAGCGCCAATAAGTGGCAAGTTAAGCATCAAATTCCATTCAAAATCAAGATACTCACCAAAATCAAGGTGATATCTTAAATACAAGACTCAAGTGAAGACTCAAGAGAAGCTGCATAGATATGAGCTTGTACTTTTATTTTCCTTTTGACTATTAGCTTTCATTTTTTTATGTAAGGATAAGAGCCGCGACCTGGAGCCTCGATGGAACCTCATTTAACTTCTAACTCATCACCTCATCTTCTTGAACTACATGTGACCTGATTCCCTTATAAACCGGGATATGTAGGATATCCAAAATCAAGACTCGGTCGCACAAATTTTTTCTTCAAATACAAGTCCGGTCAAAATTTGTCACATTATCTACTTCTTTGTCTGAAAACTCTTCGTGTTTCCGGTCAAAGAGGGGCAACTGTAGACACATAATTTTTCACCGAACTTAAGGTATTACACCATTTTTAGTGCTTAAATATTGCTTTTATATATAAAGTAGATATTTTTCTTTTATCTTATTTTAGTAAGTTTAAACCAGTTTGGAAGAGTGTCAGAAAATATTTTTGAACATACTTTTATAAACCAAGTATGCTTAAATCTATTATTATTATAATAAAGAACTTTGGTGAAAGCATGGATATAATCCCAGTAGGTAAAGTTCATAGCATTTCCATTAAGGCTTATCTGCCTTTCTTTCATTGTGGAGATTCCCCAATCTTCAACAAATATAATTAGTTTTATTATCATTTTGGAGAAGTTATAAATGCTTGCGTCAGTATTATAACCTGAGAAATGCTGGAATTCTGCACTTTCTGTACTTATAAGAATATTTTCATAATATGACCGGGTTTTGTATGACTCACCCGTGAAATATAATCCGTTAATCAAATACCTCTAAAATATCTTCCAGGGTTCATTTTTTCTCTGAATCTTAGAGTTTTCAACAAGAAATATCACTTCTTTGTTGGCTAATTTTTCATAACTTTTGATATCATCATGGTCATCCTCTTTAGCTATTTTAGCAAAAGTATCTTTTTGTTTTTTTGAGGCCAGATATGACTGTAATTGCCCATATAATGAGCTGTCTTTAGGAATATCTTCCAAATTGACTGAAGGATTTGACGATGATGCTTCGCCAATTTTTGAGTTTATCAAACTCTTGTTACCATGCTGTATCATAGGAGCATTAGATGTGGAGCCGTATGAAGAATATGACGATCTTCCCCTTCTACGCCCTCGAACTCTGGTGACCCAAGGAGGGTCTATGCTGTATACATAGCATTTCATTTATTCAGAGAGATTTTCGAGAATATGATCATCTCGTTCATTGACATAGCTATAATTAAAAATAAAAAAGGATAGCATTTCTTCATCAAGAATAGAAAATATAATTTTTATTAGTATCATATCCTACAATTCTTTAGGTAATGGAATTGCCTTTAGAATCCTGATTATTTCTTTGTCATCAAAGAAAGCTCTGTAAATTCCTCTAGAATTCATCATTGTAAATATTCACGAGATAGAAAATCAGGAAGAGAATTATCACTTCTCTTTTTATAATGAATTTCAAAATCAAAAGGGGCTAACTGTGCTTGCCACCTTGCAAAAATCAATTTGGATGCATCATGTTTAAAGTCTTTATCAAACATAAATTTCACAGACTGTGCATCAGTTTTTATTTAAAAACTTTGATTATATAAATCGTCTTGAAATTTCAAAACACAATTAACAATCGTTAACATTTCATGAGCCACTGTTGCATATTTTCTTTGTGCCTCTGTCCATTTCCCAGAATGAAATCGTATCAAATATTCACAGTTATCATGCAGATTAATCTGTTTAAGTATACCACCAAAATCAATATTAGACGCATCAGTCTCAATAATTTTTTGCCAAGTAGGATTAGCAAGAGTCGAACAGGATAAAGTTTTAACACGCTGTTTAATACTTTTAACTAACTCAGTATGTTGGTCAGTCCATGAGCCTTTATAATTCTTTTTCAGCCTGTCATATAATGGGGCTAAATCTCTGGATAAATGTTTATAAAAAGGCGAAATATAATTGAGACGGCCTAAAAACCTTTGCAACTGAGTTCTATCAGAAATAACATCAGCAAATTTAGATGCAAAATTAATTGATCTTTGAATAGGAGTAATTTTTCCTTGACCAATATTATGTCCTAGAAATCGAACATTAGTTTGGAATAAACTCATTTTGGGTTTAGAGATAACCAAACCATTTTGTATTAGATATTTTCTTGAAAATATCTAAATGCTTTATATGTAGTTCTAGGGTTTTAGAAAACACTAAAATCTCATCAATGTATACTATGATGAAGTCCATATAGGAATTAAAAATATCATTCATAATTTTCTGAAATTCAGAAGGGGCGTTTTTCAAACCAAAAGGCATGACGTTCCATTCATATTGTCCGAATGGGACATTGAAAGCAGTTTTATAAGTATGCTCTTTGAAAATCTGAATTTGTCAATAGCCAGATTTCAAATCAAATTTTGAAAATATATTAGCATCATATAATCTTGCTAATAAATCCTTTTTGTTTGGAATATGATACCTAATTCATTTTAAATATTTATTCAAAGGTTTATAATTTATAACTAATCTGGGAATGCCACGTTCCTTTTCTGCAGCATTATTAACATAAAAAGCAGTACACAACCAAGGCAATTTCAAAGGTTTTATCAAACCCTTTTGTAATAAATTATCAATTTTATTTTTGCAGAATTCAACTAATTCGGCATTCATCTGACATGATCGAGATTTAGTAGGAATATCATCCTCAGAAAAGTTATCTTCATATAGAAGAGTGACAATATACTTTTTTCTATTCCAAAAAGCACTAGGGTGATCAACACAAATATCAACAGCAATTTGCTCGGAAATTAATTTAATTTTTGCCTGTACTTTAGCCGATTGTAAAGCATCAAATATATTCATGCTAAATATCTCAAGTTGTAAAGAATCAACATGATTTTGTTTCATATTAATTAAAGCATTAATATCTCTAATAACTGGATCTGTAATAAAGGAATAAGATATCTCTTTATCCTTATAGGTAGCAGTAAATCCTTTTGAATCAATGTGAGAAAAATGATAAATTGCATTTATAAAAGGAGTTCCAAGTATAATAGGAGGATATAATTGATTTTTAACCAGAAAGAGGAAGTGAGGAATACACACTTTATTTTGACATATATGCGCATTTGACAGCTTATACTTTATATCTAAAGCATGCCCAGAGGCAGATTTAACCACATGAGTAGTTTTTTGAAAATATTTCGTGGGAACTAATCCTTCTTGAATACAACTAATATCTGCGCCACTATCAATCATAGCAGTACTGGTTATAGAAAATTGATTATCAATCAAAATAGTACATTTAATATACCATTTATGAGCAGTGACGACTTGCATCATTCCGAGTAAAGAATCAGATTTCAAATCGATAATTTCTTCAGAAGAAGTTTCATTTTCTTTGGAAAGAATTTCTTTTCCTTTAGAAACATCGACTGGGGAAATATTTCTTTCTATTTGAGTGATTCTATGATCACAAATCATTTGGTTTTGTTTAAGAGATTTAATCTCATTTTTCAAATTTTCAATTTCAAATTTTAAATCATCTAACGAGGTATCTCTTGTAGAAGTAGGAGTAGT
>JAJONR010007769.1:0-15735 GCA_029582245.1 Solanum etuberosum
AGCCCATAACTCCAGGTATTCTATTCATCCAGGCGCCACTAAGATGTACCGTGATCTGTGGGAAGTCTTTTGGTGGAATGGCATGAAGAGGGATATAGTAGGTTTTGTGGCTAAGTGCCCCAATTGTCAGCAAGTGAAGGTAGAACATCAGAAACCAGGGGGTATGACTCAAGAGATCAACATGGACTTCATTACAGGTTTACCTCATACTCTCAGACAGCATGACTCCATTTGGGTGATAGTAGACAGAGTTACTAAGTCTGCATGCTTTTTGGTTGTTAAGACTACAGACTCGGTGGAGGACTACGCCAAACTTTACATTAATGAGATAGTTAGGTTACATGGGGTTCCTTTGTCAATCATCTCAGATAGAGGTCCTCAGTTTACCTCTCATTTCTGGAAGTCATTTCAGAAAGGTCTTGGTACTCAGGTTAATCTTAGCACAGCGTTTCATCCGCAAACGGATGGTCAGGCAGAGCGTACCATTCAGACCTTAGAGGACATGTTGAGAGCTTGTGTGATCAACTTCAAGGGTAGTTGGGATGATCACCTTCCTCTTATGGAGTTCTCCTACAATAATAGCTACCATTCCAGCATTTAGATGGCCCCTTATGAGGCATTGTATGGGCGTAGATTTAGATCTCCAGTTAGTTGGTTTGAAGTAGGTGAAGCAGCCTTGATAGGACCAGATTCGGTTCATGATGCTATGGAAAAAGTGCAGCTCATTAGAGATAGACTTAAGACAGCCCAGAGTCGCCAGAAGTCCTATGCAGATGTAAGGAGAAGGGACTTGGAGTTCCAAGTTGATGATTGGGTTTTCCTGAAAGTGTCGCCTATGAAGGGGGTGATGAGGTTTGGCAAGAAAGGAAAGCCCAATCCTAGATATGTAGGCCCTTACAAGGTCTTGAAAAGGGTTGGTATAGTGGCTTACGAGTTAGAGTTGCCAGTAGAACTAGCAGCAGTGCATCCGGTCTTTCACGTTTCGTTGTTGAAGAAATGTGTGGGTGATCCTACATCCATAGTACCTTTAGAGAGTGTGGTTGTGAAAAATAGTCTCACCTATGAGGATGTGCCAGTTGATATTCTTGATCGTCAGGTTAGAAGGTTGAGAAATAAAGAAGTCGCTTCAGTTAAGGTTTTGTGGAGGAGTCAGTCCGTAGAGGGAGCTACTTGGGAAGCAGAAGCGGCCATGAAGGCCAAGTATCCTCATATCTTTCCTTCCGATTCCATTCCAGCTTGAGATAATAGTTCCTCTTTAGTTTTTCAATCATTCATGCACAGATTCAGTCTTAGTATCATGTTCCTTCATTTTGTACTTGCATTTTCAGTGTATTTGTATGTCCTTGGAACTCAGTTCAGTCAGAAATCAGTTTTCAAAAATTAGTGGTAGGGATTGCAGCTCTTTCCCTACATATTCAGCTAGTTTAGTCTTCATTCGAGGACGAATGTTCCCAAGGGGGAGATAATGTAACACCCCGTATCCTAGACAGACCATATTGCAGATTTGAGAAGCTAGAGGTGCCACATACGGGCACCACCTACGGACCGTAGGGTGACCCACAGTCCATCCTGGTGGTCCTTGGTTCACCACCTGGAGCCTCTCCCTGAAAAGCCCAGAACAATTATTCTATGTCTAGACCTACTCCAGGATCTACGAACCGTAGGTCAGACCACAGTCCGTGCTCCAGGGCGGTAGGTCGGACCCCAGATTTCTAGCCCAGAACTCTAGAAAATTCAGCCAAGGCATGACCCACGGCCAGGACCTACGGACCGTAGGTCAGACCACGGTCCGTGGATCGTGGCCTTCAGGTACAAGCCCCAGACGCCAGTCGACGGACGACCAGCACGGACCATCGGTCCAGCCACGGTCTGTCGGTCTGGTCCATCGGTTGGTCCGACAGCGGTTAAGTTAGGGGTCTTTTAGTCTTTTCCTTATGCGTTGGACCCCTAAACTACGTAGTTTTGGTCAGTTTAAGCCTAGTAATTTAATTAGAAATTACCCTAGTCAATTCATTCTCCAAAATTTAGCAAACTCAGAGCAAAAGAGGAGAAAGAGTCGACTAGCCCTAGTCCAAGAATGCAGCAAGTTTTCTTTAGTTCCAGCCCCAAAATCAAAAGATTTCTCCGTGGAATTCATCACCTGGTATGTTGGATTTCACTAGTGGGTTTCTTTCGCTCATTAGGTCCCTAGAATTCAGTCAAAATCTTGATTCCCTTGATATTATCTAGACCTAGGGTTTCTTGAATGTTAAAAATTGCTGGGTTTTAGCTGTTGGAATGATCCAAATCAGATTATCATGTTGTTGCTCAGTTTCTTCAATGAAATTCAGAACCCTAGCTATATAGTTCATTTAGTTCATGAATTACACATGCTAGGCCAGCTATTTCAGTTATATACATGCTTCAGTTTACGAATGTGATATTATCAGATATAATTGTTGCATTCTCAGAGTTTGCATGTCAGAACATCGAGCTATCCATGTTTTACAAAATTCAGTCATAATGTGTTAATTTCATAATCAATTGGGAGTATCTTAATACCGAGTGGTCTAGGGTTCCAGCGTACCCTCATAGTCCCAGAACTACTTGCCCCGTAGGTTGTAAGTCCCCTCTGTGGGCATCATTTTAGTGATCATGCCGGTCATGCCTTTATACCTCTGGCAGGGTATATTGGGTCCTCTCGATGGGGCGTATACATCGGACTCCACATTTAGCTCATATGGTTTTATGTCGGTTATTAGTAGCTCACACAGTACAGTCAGATTCTAGTGCATTGACCAGGTTATCAGTTGCAGTTCAGTATTCAGACTCAACATGTCATGTACTTGGTCATTGCATTCAGTTAGCTCAGCATTCAGTATATCTCAGTATTTACATTCAGTTCAAATTATATCATTGGTCAGTTATATGCTTTGTTCAGTAATGTATATTGTTAAGCTTTATTCTATCCTGCATGCTCAGTACCTTTCAAGTACTGACGCATAGTCTGCGCTACATCTTCTCCTGATGTAGTTCAAGGTTCTCAGCTTCCAGATCACGCATAGATCGGTTCTCAATCTTCAGCTCAGCAGTATTAGTGGTGAGTCTTCATTCTCCGAGGACTACAGACATGGTTCCTTTGCTTTTAGTCTTAGTTTCAGTTTTTGCTAGATTTAGCTAGGGCATGTCCTAGCATTTCTAGTCAGTTAGAGGCTTTATTTTAAGACATAGCATTATATTGAGCTTTAGATTTGAGTTTGATACTTCAGTTGTTTATTAAAACTCAAAGTTTCTTTATATATTCAGAATTAGAATGGGTATTCCCCATCATTTCATGATTTAGCTTCCGCATAGTATATTTTGATCAGGAATCTTTTAGTATGCTTATGATATGCTAGCTCAGGGTTAGCTTGGGGTCACTCGTGCTCCTAGGTCCCGTATCCGCGTCCTGGGTTAGCTTCGGGGCGTGACAGTAGGCTAAGCTAGGGCTAAGTGAAAAGGGAAAGAGCCTCGTGGTGGGAACCACGGGTAGTGGTGAGGGGAGTGGTGAGCTAGGCAGTAGCTAGCCCAAGCTGCCCAAAATGTTAGACCCTCCCACACGAGCCACTTGACGGCTCGTGAAGTCCACCATGGGCCATGGGAGAGGTCGTGGACATGAGATAGGTTTTTGAGGGTAGGTGGTGGCAAGCCTAGACACTAGTCAAGGGACCACGGGTACCACTAAGAGCCATGTGACCCTTGACGGGCCGTGGTGCCTCACGTGAAGGTGGACAGTCCACTGTAAGTTAGGGGCAAATGGGTCTTTTTCGAATTTAAGTGAATTGATACTATGTCATTTTACCCATGCCTACAACCCCTATATAAGTGAGTTTAATCCCAAAATTCACCCATTTAAGTCATTATTTCCAAAACCCAAAAGAAATCCCAAAGTTCTTCTCTCAAAATATTTTTCTCTGTAGAACTTGAAGAAGAAGAAGAAGAAAGAGTTCAATCTAGGATCAATGTCAAGTCTTTATTCATAAAGCATTGTGGGCTTTTTGATCAAGGTATGATGTTTTTTCATCCATGGAATCCTTTCTTCCATGGAGTCCCCAAGATTCCCCAATTTGAGTTAGGATTTTCTTCAAATGTTGTGGGTCTTGATGTATGTTGATCCAATTGATTGGGTTATAATTGTTTATGATTTAATTGATAGGAATACATGTTTTTAGGATAAATTTACATATACCCATTCCTAAACCATGTCTAGAAAGATGAAATTGATATAATTGGGTTTGATGCCATGAAAGGAGAATTTGTGAGCTTAGATGTATTCTTATAGGATTGATGAGATACACTAGAATTGCTTTGAGATTGAAGCATATATGAGATGATTAGGGTATTGATTTCTTTGAGAGTAAAGAATATATGATGATTATGAGATGTAGTGCTTTGAGAGTAAAGCTTATGTTATGAATTGTTGATTATTGATGTAATTATTGTGGAAGGGATGCTTCCAACATGAATTGCTTAAGTATGAATGTGAAAGGCTTTCTCACATTGAATGATTCTAGGTTGGAAAGGATTGCTCACCTAAAATGAATCTAGACTAAAATGCTAAGAAATAGATGAGGCAATTGGTGATCACCCATGACCTCTAGATGAGAAGGATATGAGGCGCTTTCCTATATTCTTTAGAGAAGAGTAAGAGGCAACTACCCTTATTCCCTAATGTTGGACATGGATGCAAATACCATGATCCCTATGATGAAAGATGTGGAGGCAAATATATGTATCTTATAACGAAAGGACATGGAGGCGAATACCCGTGTCATATGATGTTGGGCATGGAGGCGAATACCCATGATCCCATAAGATGGACATGGAGGCGAGTACCCATGACCATATAAGCAAGGTAAGAGGCGACTACCCATTAGCCTTTATAGGAAGGCAAGGAGGTGATTCCCCATGTCTATAAAAGATAAGCTAAAGATGAGAATGATAGGTGATGAACTTGGATGATTGCTAAGATTGCCTTCTATGATGAGTAAGACTAGTGGAGGATTACCCATGTCTTGGCTAAGTATGCTTTTAGGTTACTTGAGAAGTATTCCTTACATGATGATATTATCTAGTATGTGCAATGATTATGCTTATGACTTATATTGTCTAACTCTTATGTTTATGTTTATGTTTTTGTATGCTATCATATTTAGTACATTCTGGTACTAACGCATACTCTAGCCTACATTTCTTATCCAAATGTAGGGTCTGGCATTCCTGACTCTCATCCTCGTGGCTAGGATCATAGTAGAGGCAAGACTTGAACATTGGTGAGTCCCCACAGTATTCGAGAATTTGACCACCATTTCCTTATGTTCTTTCATTTTATGTTTTGAACACTATTGTATGGACTGTATCCCAAGAATCTTTGTATTAGATGGTTTTGAGAAAAGTTGTATGAGACTTCAGCTTCGTTTTATAAAACTTTGATTGTGTTGAAAATATTTTAAATTTTACCACATTTATATTATCTTGACTATGAAAGATAAGTGGCTTATATGAGGCCCCTCGGGGTCTTGTATGCCATGTTACGTCTAGGGTGTACCCTGGGTCGTGACAAACTTGGTAATCAGAGCACACGGTTTAGAAAGGTTCTAGGATGTCTCAAAACCACGTCTATTAGAGTATTGTTCATAAGTGTGATGAGCGCCACATTTATGAATGAGAGGCTACAAGATGTTTAGGAAACTTCACTTATTTATTTCTCTAAGTCGTGCAATAGAGTTTAACTCTATAAGGTCTCTCTCCTAATCCTTATCTGATGGTCTACAGGATATGACTACTCTAAGATATTTTGCTAGAAGGATCGAGGGAGAAAATGTTGACCAAGGAGATCCTCCTCAAGCTCCGGTTGACCCTTTCGCCGAGCAAGTGACTAATGCGGAGTTTAGGACTGCTTTTCAAGTGTTGGCTCAAGCCGTGAAGGCCCAAGCCAATAGGGAAGTTGTTAACCATGTGAACCCAAATGTGGGTACGGCTGTATCTAGAGTGAGGGACTTTACTAGGATGAATCCTCTAGAATTCTATGGTTCTATGGTTGAGGAAGCTCCTCAACAGTTCATTGATGAGGTTTACAAGATCTTGACTATTTTGGGAGTGACTCTGGTGGAAAAGGCATAATTGGCCTCTTATCAACTTAAGGGGGTTTCTCAAATTTGGCTCAACCAATGGAAGGAAGCAAAACCGGTAGATGTGGGTCCCCTAGAAAGGGAAAGGTTTAAGTCTGCTTTTCTTGATAGGTTCTTTCCTCTTGAGATGAGGGAGGCTAAAGTGCTTGAGTTTATCAATCTCTGTCAAGGAAATATGAGCGTGAAAGAATATGCCTTGAGATTCACTCAATTGTCAAAGTATGCTCCTTCGATAGTTGCCAACTCTAGGGCAAGGATGAGCAAGTTCATTTCGGGTGTGTCCGAATTGGTAGTGAAAGAGTGTCGTACGGCTATGCTTGTCCATGACATGGATATTGTTTGATTTATGACTCATGCCCAACAGATTGAAGATGAGACACTTAAGGGAAGGTCTAGGGAGACCAAGAGGTCTAGAACTGATGATGGTAACTATTCATACTCTAGGTCCGGTGGACGTGATCATTCAAGGTTTCGACAAAGGTTTTCCGGGCAAGGTTCTTCTAATGCTCCTAGGTTCAACAAGGATATGGTTTCTAACCCTAAACCTCAAGGAGGTGGTAATGGGCCTTCTTTGCCTAATTGTGCTAAGTGTGGAAGAAATCATGAAGGTAAATGTCTAGCGGGTTCCAATGCTTGTTTTGGTTGTGGTAAGATGGATCATAAGATAAGTAATTGTCCTTCAGTTGCTAAGAATGAGGGAGATAGTCGTCGTAGGGCTCAACCCTATCCTTCATCTGGTCCAAGTGATTTGGGTACTAGTGCTCCCAAGCAAAATAGGTTTTATGCACTTCAAACTCGAGGTGAACAAGAGGGTTCCCCTGATGTGGTTACCGGTATGTTGAAAGTCTTTCAACTTGATGTTTATGCTTTGCTTGATCCCGGTGCTACTTTGTCTTTTGTGACGCCATATGTGACTATGAGATTTGATGTGCTCCCTGATGTGTTGATTAGATCATTTTTCTGTCTCTACTTCCGTAGGTGATTTTGTGATGGCTGAGAGGGTCTATAGAAAGTGTCTCATCTCCTAATCCCATAGAGGTACTTATGTTGATTTGGTAGAGCTTGATATGCTAGATTTTGATGTTATTCTGGGTATGGACTGGCTGCACTCTTGTTATGCTTCTATTGATTGTAGAGCCCGTGTAGTCAGATTTTAGTTTCGAATGAGCTTGTCCTAGAGTGGAAGGGGGGAATTCTATGCTGAAAGGTCGGTTTATTTCTTGTCTTAAAGCTAGGAAGATAATTTCTAAAGGTTGCATGTACCATCTAGTTAGGGTGAGGGATATCGATTCTGAGACACCTACTCTTGAGTCGGTCCCTATTGTTAATAAGTACCCGAAAATGTTCCCAGATGATTTACCCAGTATTCCTCCCGAAAGGGAAATAAATTTTGGTATTGACCTTCTCCCTGATATGCAACTTATCTCTATTCCTCCTTATAGAATGGCTCCGATGGAACTTAAGGAATTAACGAAACAATTGAAAGATTTGTTGGATAAAGGTTTCATCCGACCGAGTATCTCTTCATGGGGTGCTCCAATTTTGTTTGTTAAGAAGAAAGATGGTTCACTCTGAATGTGTATTGACTACCGACAATTGAATAAGGTGACCAATAAGAATAAGTATCCTCTTCCGAGAATAGATGATTTGTTTGACCAATTCCTTACATTTCTAAGATTGACCCTTAGGTCGGGTTATCATCAATTGAGGGTGAATGAAGATGATATTTCAAAAATGACTTTTAGAACCCGGTATGGTCATTATGAATTCTTGGTGATGTCGTTTGGTTTGACTAATGCTCCTCCGGCATTTATGGATTTGATGAATAGGGTGTTTAGACAATACCTTGATATGTTTGTAATTGTGTTCATTAATGATATATTGATTTATTCAAGAAGTAATGATGATCACATGAATCATTTGAGAATTGTGTTGCAAATACTCAAGGACCAACAACTCTTTGCAAAGTTTAGCAAGTGTAAGTTTTTTGGCTAAGGTCCGTAGCTTTTCTTGGTCATATTGTTTCGAGTAAAGGTATTGAGGTAGATCCTAAGAAGACGGATGCGCTCAAGAGTTGGCCTAGACATTTATCCCCTTCGGACATTAGAAGTATCTTGGATTTAGCTGGTTATTACAGAAGGTTTGTTGAGGGGTTTTCTTCGATTACCTCTCCATTGACAGCTTTAACTCAAAAGAAGGCCAAGTTCATATGGTCTGAAGCATGTGAAAAGAGTTTTCAAGAATTGAAAGATAGATGTACTTCTGCTCCGGTGTTGACTTTGCCGGAATGAACGGATGGTTTTGTTGTTTATTCTGATGCCTCACGAATTGGGTTAGGATGTGTACTTATGCAACATGGTAAAATTATTGCCTATGCTTCAAGGCAACTTAAGGTACATGAGAAGAATTATCCTACCCATGATCTTGAATTAGCAGCGGTGATTTTTCCCTTATAGATTTGGAGGAACTATTTGTATGGTGTTCATGTAGATGTGTTCACCGACCACAAGAGCTTGCAATATGTGTTTAATTAGATTGATCTTAATTTTTGCCAAAGAATGTGGCTTGAGTTACTTAGGATTATGATATGAGTGTTCTCTATCACCCCGGTAAGGCGAATGTAGTAGCGGATGCTCTGAGCCGATTATCATTGGGTAGTGTTGCCCATGTAGAAAAAGATAAGAAAGAATTGGTACGAGATGTACATAAATTGGCCCGATTGGGTGTTCGGTTGATGGACTCTACCAAGGGTGGTTTTATTGTTCATAATGGTTCCGAATCATCTTTTTTTAATGATGTGAAACCTAACAATGTCTTGATCTGACTTTAGTAGAATTGAAAGAAGCGGTGCTCAAGAAGTCCGTAGAGGCTTTCTCCCAAGGGGGAGATGGTGTGCTTAGATATCAAGGTCGTTTGTGCATTCCGAATGTCGATGACTTGAGGGAACAGATCTTTTCAGAAGCCCATAGTTCTTGGTATTCTATTCACCCAGGAGCCACCAAGATGTACCGTGATTTGCGGGAGGTCTATTGGTGGAATGGATGAAGAAAGATATTGCGGGATTTATGGCTAAGTGTCCTAATTGCCAAAAAGTGAAAGTTGAGCATCAGAAACCGGGAGGCTTATCCCAAGACATTAGTATTCCTACTTAGAAGTTGGAAGATTTGAATATGAACTTCATAGTTGGTTTGCCTCGCAACCGGCGACAATATGATTCGATTTAGGTTATAGTAGACCGAATGACGAAATCAGCCCATTTCATTCCCGTCAAATTTTCTTTTTCGGCGGAAGATTATGCTATGTTGTATTTGAGGAAAATGGTAAGGTTGCATGGAGTTCCCTTGTCCGTTATCTCCGATATAGGTACTTAGTTTACTTCTAAGTTTTGGAAGTCTTTCCAAAAGGGTCTTGGCACTAAAGGTAAGCTTAGTACGTCTTTTCATCCACAAACCGATGGGCAAGCAGAGCGAACTATCCAAACTTTGGAAGATATGTTGAGAGCATGTGTCATCTATTTCAAGGGAAATTGGGATGATCACTTGCCATTGATTGAGTTTGCTTATAATAATAGCTACCATTAGAGTATTGGTATGGATCCATTTGAGGTTGTTTATGGTAGGAGGTGTAGATCTCCTATAGGTTGGTTTGAGGTTGGTGAAGTTGCCTTGATAGGACCCGAGTTAGTTCATGAGGCTATGGAGAAAGTCTGACTTATTAGAGAGAGGTTGAGAACCGCCCAAAGTCGACAAAAGTCCTATGCTGATATTAGAAGAAGAGATCTTGAATTTGATGTAAATGATTGGGTTTACTTAAAAATGTCACCCACAAAGGGTGTAATGGGATTTGGAAAGAAAGGAAAACTTAGTCCCCGATATGTAGGCCCATATCAAATTTTGATGTGTGTCGGTAAAGTTGCTTAAGAGCTTGATTTGCCTAATGATTTGGCATCCGTTCATCCGATTTTCCATGTCTCTATGTTAAAGAAGTGTGTTGGAGATCCGACATCTATAGTTCCCTTAGAAGGTTTGGGAGTTGATGATAGTCTTTCTTATGAGGAAGTTCCGGTTGAGATTTTGGACCGGCAAGTTAAGAAATTAAGAAACAAAAGGAAGTTGCTTCCGTGAAAGTATTGTGGAGGAATCATTTAGTTTAGGGTGCTACTTGGGAGGCCGAGGCCGATATGATGTCCCAATATCCCCATTTTTTTCCTTATACTCCTACTCTAGCTTGAGGTAATGAGTTCCTCATGGTTTGCTCCTTGTTTGAAGTCATGTGTGTTTTAGATATTCCCATGATTTCCTTATGTTATGCATGTTCATGAAAAACTTGTGTTTTGAAAGAAAATGAGTTTACATGATTGATTTTCCTCATGTTGTTGTACATTGAGTATGAGTTTCCATATACTTCATGAGATGAGTTGTTGAACATACTTTAGCTATGCTTTTTTAGAATGAATTGCATATAGGCTCCATCAGATTGTGTTGAGCATGTTTTTAGCTTGGAGATGGTAGTTCCTCCTTGAATATAAGAAATCTTGAAATTTCATGCATATTGGGTTGCTAGGTCTAGTTCCTACCTTCCTTGTGGTGCATTGAGTATGTTTAGCTTGGAGTTGATGTTTCCTCCTTGGTTTGTGAATTTAGATGAGATTGCATGCATGGTGAGCTGCTAGTATTGAGTTTTTTCTTTCGAGAAGTGCCAAGAATTCCATTCGAGGACGAATGTTCCCAAGGGAGAGATAATGTAACACCTCGAAATTTAGTAGGCTAAGCTAGGGCTAAGTGAAAAGGGCAAGAGCTAAGGAAATGAGCTTGGGCAACCTTCACCAAGCTCTGCTCACCTCCCACGACCACCATGATGCCTCGTGGTGGGGACCACGGGTCGTGGTGAGAGGTGTGGTGATCTAGGCAGTAGCTAGCCCAAGCTGCCCAAAATATTAGACCCTCCCACGAGCCACTTAACGGCTCGTGAAAGCCACCACGGGCTGTGGGAGAGGCCGTCGACATGAGATAGGTTTTTGAGGGTAGGTGGTGGCAAGCCTAGCCACTGGTCAAGGGACCACGGGCACCACTACGGGTCATGGTGCCTCATGTAAAGGTGGGCAGTGCATTGTAAGTTTACGGGCAGATGGGTCTTTTCCGAATTTAAGTGAATTGATACTATGTCGTTTTACCCAAGCCTAAGACCCCTATATAAGATATTTTAACCCCAAAACTCACCAATTCAAGTCGTTATTTCCAAAACCCAAAAGAAATCCCAAAGTTCTTCTCTCAAAATATTTCTCTCATTAGAACTTGAAGAAAAAAAAGAAAGAGTTCAAGCTAGGATCAAGGTCAAGTCTCCATTCCTCAAGAATTTGTGGACATTATTATCAAGGTATGATGGCTTTTCATCCATGGAATCCTTTCTTCCAAGGAGTCCCCAAGATTCCCCAATTGGAAAGTAGAAATTCCTCAATTTGAGTTAGGGTTTTCTTCAAATATTGTGGGTCTTGATGCATGTTGATCCAATTGATTGATTTATGATTGTTTCTGATTGAATTGATAGGAATACATGTTTTTAGGATGAATTTACATGTACCCATGCCTAACCCATGTATAGAAAGATGAAATTGATATAATTGGGTTTGATGCCATGAAATGAGAATTTGTGGGCTTAGATGTATTCTTATAGGATTGATGAGATACACTAGAATTGCTTTGAGATTGAAGCATATATGAGATGATAATGATATTGATTTCTTTGAGAGTAAAGCATATATGATGATTATGAGATGTAGTGCTTTGAGAGTAAAGCTTATGTTATGAATTGTTGATTATTGATGTAATTGTTGTGGAAGGGATAGTTCCTACATGAATTGCTTAAGTATATATGTAAAAGGTTTTCTCACATTGAATGATTCTAGGTTGGAAAGGATTGCTCATCTAAAATGAATCTAGACTAAAATTCTAAGAAATAGATCAGGCAAGAGTGAATCACCCATGACCTCTAGTTGAGAGGGATATGAGGCGATTTTCCATATTCTTTAGAGGAGAGTAAGAGGGAACTACCCTTATTCCCTAATGTTGGACATGGATACAAATATCCATGATCCCCTCTGATGAAAGATGTGGAGGCGAATACCCATATCTTATATTGAAAGATGTGGAGGCGAATACCCATATCTTATATTGAAAGATGTGGAGGCGAATACCCGTATCTTATAATGAAATGATATGGAGGCGAATACCTATGATTCCTTATAGAATGATGTGGAGGCGAATACCCGTGTCATATGATGTTGGGCATGGAGGTGAATACCCATGATCCCATAAGATGGACATGGAGGCGAGTACCCGTGATCATATAAGCAAGGCAAGAGGCGACTACCCATTAGGCTTTATAGGAAGGCAAGGAGGTGATTCCCCATGTCTATAAAAGATAAGCTAAATATGAGAATGATAGGTGATGAGCTTGGATGATTGCTAAAGTTGCCTTCTATGATGAGTAAGACTAGCGGAGGATTACCCATGTCTTGGCTAAGTATGCTTTGAGGTTACTTGAGAAGTATTCCTTACATGATGATATTATATATATTATGTGCATTGATTATGCTTATGACTTATATTGTCTAACTCGTATCTTTATGTTGATGTTTTTTTAAGCTATCATATTTAGTACATTCTTGTACTAACGCATACTCTTGCTTATATTTCTTATCCAAATGTAGGGTCCGGCGTTTCCAACTCTCATCTCCGTGGCTAGGATCATAGTAGAGGCAAGACTTGAAGATTGGTGAGTCCTCATAGCATTCGAGGATTCGACCACCATTTCCTTATGTTCTTTCATTTTATGTTTTGAACATTATTGTATGGGCTGTGTCCCAAGGATCTTTGTATTAGATGGTTTTTAGCTAAATATGAGAATGATAGGTGATGAGCTTGGATGATTGCTAAAGTTGCCTTCTATGATGAGTAAGACTAGTGGAGGATTACCCATGTCTTGGCTAAGTATGTTGTGAGGTTACTTGAGAAGTATTCCTTACATGATGATATTATATATTATGTGCATTGATTATGCTTATGACTTATATTGTCTAACTCGTATTTTTATGTTGATGTTTATGTAAGCTATCATATTTAGTACATTCTTGTACTAACGCATACTCTTGCCTACATTTCTTATCTAAATGTAGGGTCCGGCATTTCCGACTCTCATCTCCGTGGCTAGGATCATAGTAGAGGCAAGACTTGAAGATTGGTGAGTCCTCATAGCATTTGAGGATTTGACCATCATTTCCTTATGTTCTTTCATTTTATGTTTTGAACATTATTGTATGGACTGTGTCCCAAGGATCTTTGTATTAGATGGTTTTGACATAAGTTGTATGAGACTTCCGCTTCGTTTTATAAAACTTTGATTGTGTTGAAAATGTTTTAAATTTTACCGCATTTCTATTATCTTGACTATGAAAGCTAAGTGGCTTATATGAGGCCCCTCGGGGTCTTGTATGCCATGTTACGTCTAGGGTGTACCCCTGGGTCGTGACATGCATCCATACTTTAACCTGATGTCTTATTCTTTTGGTGCGATGGAACTTGAATCCACTGTCTTATCCTCAGTCAATGACATAATAAGTCAAATGCAATAAAACTCACCTTTGGGCCTTTTTTTAAAAAAATATTACCATTTTGTGATTAATATTGAACAAAAGAAACAATAAAAATATTATCCACTAAGTATGTACTAATATCTTAAATTTTCAAAATGGAGGAGTTACATATGCAATTAAATGCAAGTCATTTCCAATGTTACTGCTGGAATTACAATACGCATAAAAATTTAAGCCTTTTGTATGGGGAATAAAAATTACTATATGTGCTATCTGATTATATTATATAGCACACAATATAAAGGTGAGTGAAAGAAAATCATTAACCTTATTTTGTAGTGCATATTGACTGTTATGATCATTAAACACATAATAGTAAAACATTTGCGTCAAAGTACAAACTGACAGACAATTCTAAACTTATTGTTTAGAGTATATGTATATCTGATATTAGAAAGATGATCCCAATAAATCTATGAATACATACCGGATTAAGGAGTGATGTTCAACTTGGAAAAATCCAAATGATATTAGAGTCTCGTGTTTTCTTCTTGATTCACATAACGAGATCAACTAAAACATGAGCTAAAGAAAATCTAAAACTCAATGTCAATTAGCTAGAGCCTCGTGCTGATAACGTGTTGTAAAATATAAGTAATATACTACAAATAATATAAACAAAGATATATGGAGAATAGAATGTAGAGATCATCTTATTCAAATGTCTTCATCTCTCATGTGTGTGTCTTACAATGGTGAATGAACAACCCTATTTATAGGTTGAGAAGTCACTCCAAAAGTCACAATATTAAGTAGCATAATAAATAGATACATTCTTATCCAAAAAGGTTCATAGAACCTAGGGAATACACATAGATGATAAGTATAAGTTTATGGATAAACTCAATGGACAATCCACTTAGTTCAATGGGTTTATAACATATATTTTTTGCTAAAAATTTGATCAAACACCTTAACTCTCTAAGATTAGCATTTTTCAATTTTCAAAAAATTAAAAACATGCTATATATTTATTTATTTATCCCAAAATTCAAAATCTACAATCAAGTCCAAATTTTTTGAGTTAAATTCAAAATCCTATTTATAATTTGAATATTAAAAAAATGAATTTGCCAAATCGTTCACCCACTTCTATTGTCAACACAATCTTTATTTTGTTGGTATAATAGAAAAAAATAAACTAAATGAAAAAATTGTTTATAAGCCACACGACTTAGGTTTAATAAAAAACGAAGCTATATTTCTTTTAATGTATAACTCCAAAATATTAAAGCCTTTAGATGATTGTGATTTTTAGTAGCTAAAAAATCGACACACTAGTTTATATCTCGTCATATATATATATATATATATATTTAATTGTCACTTTGTTGACATTGAACAAATCAACTCAAGTTTTTTTATGGTATCCTTTAGTTTTGACACAATACATGAACATTCCCTTTAACTTGGCCTCATCTGAAATTTATGCCCTTCAATTTTGGATGTCCATAAGTAGACACTTAAATTTGTATAGAGTTGAACAAGTAGATACATGGCTTACTTGATGTCCCACATGACAATTCATGTCTTATGCGACATCCTACATGACGTTCTACGTGTATTATGCCTCATACGACACATATGTATACTTGTTCAACTTTATACATTTTAAATGTTTATTTGTGCACACCAAAGTTGAAGGTGAGGGTGTACATGCCAAACTGTCAGGACAAACCAAAGAAGAAGAAAAACCTCAACTAATGGTTTGGTTTGATGTTGAAGAAATATCGACCACTTTTTATTTTGGTAATAGTAGAAAAAAGTCACACCGAGCCCAAATCAAAATGACATAGTAATATATATATAAATTAGTTTATAATTTTCAATGTTTTAGATATGAGAGAGATGTGAAGTATACGACATAGATATGTTTTAAACATGGATTTAGGAGAAGTAAGTACTAAAAGTACAAGATTGGAAGAGGTCGATATA
>JAJONR010007772.1:0-10685 GCA_029582245.1 Solanum etuberosum
GGTGAAAACCTTTCATATCTTTTCTCATGAATTAATTAAGTGTTACTAGAATCTCAAGGTAAATCTCCATTCAAATAAATAAATATTCACCACTAGTATTCACTTAGGACAATTTATCTATGATGCATTGAGGATATTCTAATGACTTAAATAAATAGATCACTTTCGTAAATCTTATTTATTAATCATAATTCTCAATTCATGTATTGATATAATCTTTCACATGTATAAAACTTTAAGAATTTTTTAATGATTCCAAATAAATAAACCATTTTAATAGTAACTATTTATTAATCACATAATTCTTAATTTATAATGTGTAAAATAATACTCAAATAATTATTAAACAAAAAAAAACCCAAAATTTTGTTAAGAAAAAAATTGACCTAAAACAGTGGTTGCCCCGCCACTTTATAGCAACCAATAAATAAAAATTAAGATTGTTCCTGCAACTAATAAACCCATTCTGTGGCTACTCTTGGCAAAGTACTGTCGCCGCACCAATTCATATTCTTTTCCTTCTTATTTTATTATTTTACTATTTTATTTTTAAAAAAAAATAAATTTGCAATTCAATGAGAAACATGACCCATCTAGTAACAACACAAAATATTGAGATGGGTCCTCACATGCACTAACACCAATAGTTTAATACCACTTTTCGACAATCAATGATTAAAAAATTGATATCGGTCGTAAATCAAACATGGGTTAAGAAAGATACATATTTAAGTGTGTACCGAAATTATATACATTCATATATTACGTTATATAAGAAGATGTAAGCGTGACCCTTGATGCCAATTGTTGGAAAACTATATGCACAGCGGAAGCATACCCAAAATCATACTGCTTACATGAATAATAGATAACCAATAACATTTATGCTAGAACACATGTAATCATGCTAGAACGCATAAACTTACTGAAATTTAGTTCGATAAATACATCTTGAAGCGTGAGCTGATACCTTCAAGAGAATCAACAAATTAGACAGACCTCCAAGAGAATCCACAAGATAGACAAGTCGGAGATATAAAGCGAGTGCACCGAAAAACAGCTACGGTCTTCTACAGTGATCCCAAGTTCACATCCGAACTCTTTCAATACTTGGGTGGGCAAGTATGAATAGAAAACCTTCCGTCTTTTTCTAGGTTAGGAGAATCCCTACTTATAGAGATTTCTTCCACTCCAAAAAGGAGAAGAAAAAAGTCACGCTCCTTTTTCTTGAACCAGAAAATAACGCTTATTTCTCCTTTTTAACTAGAAAATAGGATTCTGAGTTCTAGTTAAATATGGACACTGTAGGGACCACATAATTAATTACTGAGACTTCTTATTCAGAAAATAATTCTAAATAATTAATTTGAATTATTCTTACCATAATAAATTACAAATCATTCCACTAGAAATTCATAATTGCACTCCTCTATTTATATTTTGAAATTTCCCATTAAACACTTATATAATTCCCCATGTTAAGATTACAGATACTAATCAATAAATTAAACTACTGACGAATTTAATTCAATAATTTAATTTCCTTTAGAGCACTACTTAACTTATTTCATGTGTCATATTCATAAATCCACTTGCAAGTTTTGACACGATGAAAACTTATTGTAACGACCTGATTCCGTCGTTAAGGAAAAGCCAATGGGGAAAGAATTGGGGCCAGAAAACTTTTGAGTAGTAACTTTAAAATTCGTAGCCTAGTTCAGATTTGGACGAAATCTGAGTCAGTGAGGTCTAGGGTCATTTGATAATGAATTAGAGATCTAATTATGAATTTGATCACATGAGTAGATAGCTAAGACGTTAAGGAACCCGTACCACTTTACGAAATCGAATTCGGAGGAGTAGAACTTTCGAAACTGATCTTAGCATAAACGGGTATTTTCTGAGTGTTGTGAAATGGGGGTTTGGAACTCTGATTTTAAATCTCTGTCTTTGTGCAAGGCGGGATTATTCCCGCCAGGGCGGGGCCGCTGTAGCGGGATGAGGTCCGCAAAAGCGGGACAGACGCGACTTAAGTCAGAAATAAACCCCAAAAATGTTATTATTCTTCTAGTAATAACTTTACGACCCAACCCAGGTGTAAGTCTTTTCAAATGCTCAATTCCTGATACAATTGATCATTTCTGACCTTGAAAATTCATAACTTGACAAAATATATCACCACGAAGGTAGACTTACAATGAAAATTTTGAATTGTAAATTCAACCATATAACACAATCCCCTTATCTATCAACATTAGCTTATACCTTGAAGATTTTTATGAATTCATGGATCTTCGCTTATCATTGATCGCATCTCCATCGATCTTACAATATCTTTCACTAAAAATTCAATCGTACTCATTACTAAACTCAAAAACAAAAACAAAGCATTTGTCATCACCCTCGAGCTAATGTCTGTACACTCTTTTCTCAAGTATTTTTCAATAGTTTTAAACCAATCTGATGGACTTGTGACACAATTACCATCGCCACTGCCAAACGAATAAAATCACACGTCTTTGAGCCCAATTATCTACCCCTCTGAAGATACCTCTTTAGCTTTTGCAATCAAATACAATATTCTTGCTCTCGCCTTTTTAGCCTTTGTATTTGATTGTGGGTGGATCCCTAGTGGTGGATAGGTGTACCGATCCTGCGATGTTCTCTTTGTTGAGTGGGATGATTGGGAGGATTTGGTTATTTCAGATGAAATATTTGGTGTTGTCTTGGAGTTGTTAAAGTATTTCAGTAGTTCTACATGTACCACCTTGCTTATGAGAATTCATAGAAGAGCTACCATGCGTCATTATGTTTGTCTGACAATCTTAATATTCATCTAGTCGTCGAGGTAATGTATCGATTGTGTGTGGTTGAATGTGGGGATCATTGGGTCCAATTCTACTGTTCTTAAGAGGTAAGCTACAATTACTAAATCTAGCATTTAAATAGTGTTGTTGGAGGGTTTATATGCTTGGGCATATTCCTCGATGAGTATCTGATGTCTGAAGATCAAATTTTTATAATCTAAGCTCGTGGGAATTTATGTTATGAGATGTAGATGTTGATAAGAACTATGATTGTTTGGGTACTATGAGTGGGTTTTGGTTGGTTTAGGTCCACCTCTAATTGTAGCGAGCATTGATTTAGGATTTTATCATGGTTACGTGAGAAAGGATTCATCCTGATGATTGTGTCAAGGTCCTTGATAACATGTTGCAGACATGTGTACGATCAACTTTGGTGGTTATTGGGAATAGCTTTGTTGTTAGTTAAGTTTACATACAACAGTATTTATCACTCGAGTATTGCGATGACTTCATTGATGCACTGTATGGGAGGGGATGTAGGTCTCCCACTGGTTGGTTTGATGCATTTGAGGCGGGACCTTTTGATGAGAATCATTAGGGAATGTGAAATTTATTCGGGAGTGTTCTAGCACCTCAGAACAAGCATAAAGAATATGCAGACCGGAAGGTCAAATATTTGGAGTTTATGAGGAGGAGACTATAGCCATTCTAGATCGGGAAGTTTGCAAGTTAAGGTCAAAGGATATTGCATCTGACAAAATCCAATAGAAGCATCGTCCGATTGAGGAAGCGACTTGGGAAACCGAGAAGGACATGCGAGATAGGTATTCCCAGCTATTCAACGGTTCAGGTACTACTCTACCCTTACTTTAGCCAGTCTTTCCTAGTTGATCACTCGGAGACGAGTGATGGGTAAATTGGTATCTAATGTAACGACTTGATTCAGTCGTTAGAGAAAAGCAAATGGGAAAAGAATTGGGGCCAGAAAACTTTTGAGTAGTAACTTAGAAATTCCTAGCCTAGTTCAGATTTGGATGAAATATAAGTCAGTGAGGTCTAAGGAAATATGGTAATGAATGAGAGATCTAATTATGAATTTGATCACATGAGTAGACAACTAAGACGTTAAGGAACCCGTACGACTTTACGGAATCGAATTCTGGCGAGTAGAACTCCTGAAACTGATCTTAGCGTGAACGAGTATTTTCTGAGTGTCATGGGTTGAAGGTGTGTTGTGAAATGGGGGTTTGGAACTCTTATTTTAACTCTCTGTCTCTGTGCAAGCTGCCAGGGCGGGGCCGCTGTAGCGGGATGAGGTCCGCCACGGCGGGATAGACGCGACTTAAGTCGGAAATAAACCCCAAAAATGTTATTATTCTACAAGTTTCATTCTTGAGAGCTAAGGAACGACCCAGGGCAAGTTCTTGACATTTTTCCACCTCTTCTAGCACTAAAGGTAAGGATTTTACTCCCCTAATCCGTAGAACTTAGTTTCTTGAGTAATTATTGTTGGGGGAAGGTTTTGATCTGGGAATTATGGTTGAAAAAGCCCTAATTTGGATATTGGGATCATGGGTTTTGAATTACCGTGAGTTTACGGTATTTTTGATGCATTTCACTTATAGTTTGTGTGTGTCTAGTGGTATTTTGTATTAGAAATAATGTTTTGTGTATAATGTTTGCAGGAAATAGGCTTGGATGCGGTTGATGGAGATGAGAGCTGAAAACATGCAGAAGTAGCCACCAACGGAGTGACCCACGGACCATAGGTCCAACGACAGGCCGTGGGTGGTCAGTCGTAGGTCCTGGTTTGGGAGTTGAGTTTCAGTACTCAGTCCACGGAGTGCTAGGATGGACCGTCGATGGGCAGGTGTAGGTGGAGCATCAGGGAAGTCTGATCAAGTGTGGGACTACGAAGCAACTGACGGACCGTAGGTCGACCCACGGGCCGTCCTGTACATCCGTCAATGAGTTCAGAAAGTTAAAGTTCCAGTACCTGATGAAAAATCCTAAGTGTGGAGCCACAGAATGGGACCTACGGACCGTAGGTCGAGTCGTCAACTGAAGCCGCGTTCCAGCAGTTCATTTCCTTATTTTGTTTCCTTTTTAATCTAGAATTTGTTTTCTATAAATAGGAGTTGTAATCCTCGTTTTTGGGGGTTAGACATTATTGTTTACTACTAAGTTTTGTTCTTTGGGAATTAATTTGCAAACTTTGAGCAATTAACTTTCTGGTTTTCGTTTTATAAGATTTTCTCTTTGAAATTCAATTGAGGATTCCGGATTTCATCAATTCTTCTTGTAAGTTCATGAATTATTTTAACCCAATTATGAATTGTGTTCTTTCAAGCATGAGTAGCTAAATCCACAACTAGGGTTGTGGGAACCATGAGCAATTAATAAAGTATGAATAATAATTAAGTAATTCTTAAATAGTGTTCGCGCATATATTGTTAATTCTTTCGCTTAGAAGTCTTTTTAACAGTTGCAAACGTTAGAACTCGCCTCGTTTCTACTTGCCGGACCAAGGAGGTAGTGAATGAGAAAATAATTAACAACAAAGATTTAGTGGATGCTATCTAATAGTCTAGTATCAATTGGAGTGAGGGTGAAAACTAAGCCATACATTGATGTGATGACTAATCTGAGGTAAAAGATAAGGTTTAGTAAAGCATACACCCGTAGCCGGACCAAGGTGCGTGGTGAAATTCCCTACTTGGATGACCAATCACTTAGGGATACCTAACTTACCAACTTTGCATGTAAAACACTAGGAAAGGATTACTATTATTAGGATTACCGCGTTAAGAGCTTGTGGGGAACACATATGGCCTAGTTTCTTTCTCATATTGATAATTCAAAGGTTGAATCTTGTATGCTTGTTACTAAAGCATTCTAAATTGTTACTTACTTAAAAATCCCCCCTGTTTACTTTCCTCAGAAATAAGTTGACTAAACGGAAATAATAGTGAGTTAAAGTTAAGTCTAAACCATATTTCTCGTGGGATCGACCCCAACCTGCAAGTTGGGTTCTTTACTTGATAACGATCGCTTATACTTCTTTAGGGAGGTGTAATTTGAGTGTATCAAATTTTGGCGCCACTGCCGGGGAATAAGGCTTTTAGATTAAGTTTAACTATATTATTGAACTTTAGTCAAGTATTTCCTAATTTTACGTTTTGTTTTATTTTTGTTTTCTACAGGTTTCTACTCTAGTGTATGCCAAGTACACGGAGTCGAGGCGAACCATTGACCCCCTACGATCCAGAGTTGAATAAAACTTTGAGAAGAATGAATAATCAAGGGATACACAATAATCCTGATGGGGAGGGTCAAGGAGATAGAGTTGGGGTGCAACTACCTCAGGTTCATGGTGCTAATTTAATTGGTAATGCAGAAAGTGTCCAAAATCTGCCAGCACCGACGTTTCGTGAGCATTACAGGGTTGATTCTGATGCAACCATCTTAGATGGTCCTATTGTTCTTCCGCCTCTACCTCCAGGTCATACATTCGTGGTCACTAGCAGCTTGATACAGATGCTTACAACGAGAGGGTTATTTGCTGGGTTGGCTTCGGAGGATCCCTATGCTAATATGGCTAAACTTTTCAGTGTGTGAAAAAATGTTGTTGGGTGACCAGAGTTAGATATGGATGTTATAGGTCTAAGGGTCTTCCCACTATCATTAACCGGTGATGCTGCGGTGTGGTTTTCTGAGCTACCATACAATTCGATCTATACATGGGACTAAATGCACAAGGTGTTCACAACAAGATACTTTTCTGTGTCCAAGAAGTTAAATCATAAAGATAAACTGAACAACTTCGCGGCATTACCAGGACAGTCAATAAGCAGTTCTTGGGATAGGTTCACCGGGTTCATTAGAAGTGTTCCAAACCACCGCATTGATGATGAGTCTTTGAAGGAGTATTTCCCACAAAATTAACTCCATGTCCAAAAACATTCAAATATCATTATCAATCTCCCAAAATCCAGTGAAGGAGTATCTTATTCAAATAAAAATACAAGAGTCTAGGGACATAAACCCAATAATAACTAAAAGAAAAAAAGGAGGAAGGAGTAAAGACGCCACCATGATTAGTATGCGATTTCCTCACCTACATTTGAAATACTAAGTGTGTCGAACAAGAACAAAAAGGAACTAGTGTAGTACTTGAGCTTGTATATGTAATAATAGAAAAAAAAACAAAGGAGCATAAAAATTAACTAGATGTCTGTTCGCTCCTCTTCTTAAACAACTAATGATTACTCCACCGTCGGCATAGATCTTCCCAAATATTTGGTTTACACCATTTGGGAATCCTACCTTTTTTGCGACCCTTATAAAAGGAGTCTGATATTCTATGTCTCGCCCTTTTCTCAAAATTAATTGTGATCTGCTTGTCATGCAGGGGAAGCCATACACACTTTTCCTGAATTTATTTTTAAGAACTCTCACATTAGAAATGAATAATAATACATATAGTTTGAATTTAAATAATAAATTCATAATTACCTTAAATTCATTAAAAATTTGTTGTCTAACTGTTTGTGGAATCTCACCCCACGTCAAGTATGCATCATTAAAAAACTTTCCAATAGCAGATGTAAGGATCTTCGCAGTCTCTTGGCGTGGATTAAACCTGCAATATAATAATGAAAATATTAGGAGGTCAAATTCATAAATTAGAAAACTAACATTATTATAAGATGTAAAAATAGATAAATCATACCCAAACCCCTCAGGTTCAATGATGAGCCTCTGGTGATCATCTACCTGCTTAGGCAATGGAGGATCCTGACCTTGTGAAGCAGGGTAATGTTGTAGGGTCATCGAGGTATAGCTCTGCATGATAGTGTTGTCTGATGTAGACATGAAAGAGACTGGTGAAGGCACATCAATATGACCTTCCAAGTTCAATCATTCAAGATAATATCGGGTCAAATAAAAAATTATTCAAGATAGGCAAGATGCCATAAAACCTTAAATTAATGCAAAAAAATAAAAAATAAAGCGAAGATGAATATTTCTATCGGGTCCTTCTTGCTAACTGTATTTGAGACTTTTCAATCACTTATGCTTCTAGATAATATCAGCAAATAAAAGGGTGTATACAAAATAAATGTATAATTTGTTGAGGATGATTTAAATAAATATCACTTTATAGGGTGTCATTTAGATTTTTTTCCTGCTATTTGTAAATATCGTGCAAATATAAATGTTGGTGTTGATGAAACATTCGACCACAATCTAACATCTACATATTTTAGATAAATCCGATAAAGAAAATTAGTAAGATTTTAAAATTGTAGAAAAATAATCTTTAGTGTGTAGTTTATAAGGTTCATAATTTACGAGATCATCAACAAATATCTCAAAAAGAAGGAGCCGACAAAAAGTTCTGGTATTATGATATTTGTTTGTGAGGCTGTAAAATTACACTATAACAAATTAAATATGACCATAATTTGTATGTTTGAGTTATCTTTAAAAATGTTTTTGTTAAGAGAATTTATTTTCATTTTTGTGACAATAGTTTGATGATATATTTTGTTTTCAAAAACTATTTGAGGCTTTAGAAAAAGAGAGATATTTTTAAAATTTATCAATTTCTTTTAGAAGGGTTACCTGCTAATGGATCGAGAATTTGATGGGAATCCTGGTTTCTATCTCCCTCGATAATTTCTTCCTGCATTAATCATCCCATAAAGAAATACAAGTAGTACATATTATAAATTATTATACATATCTCTTTTAAAATAATATTTGATGTATATTAAATATAATGTATATTAGCTTGTAATATAAATATTAATTCAAACAACATTTTCATTAGTGGTAAAATTATAGAATGGAAAAATTACCATAGCAATTTGATTGTTTGGGATCAATAGAACTCCGAAAAGCATAGGATATTGTGGCTTCATTATGGTGCTTTCTTTTGTGAAAGATTTTGCATTTGACGACATTATTATTTCAAAAATTTCCTGTATAATAAATAGTAAAAAAATATTAACTTCATTCAATTTATTTATCTAGCACAAAAATGTAAAGTATAAGTTTTGTAGCACATAGTACAAAATATAATAAATATATTTCTGTTCAATCAATTAAAGAAATTTTTAAGTTATAGTACAAAAAGAGAATTGAACAGACAACAGTAAGACAATGAAAAATATGAATAGGGGAAAAACGATAAAATTGAAAATATTTTTAGGTTTAAGAAAAGTAGTTAAAGGAAGGCTTTCTGTTTTCACAAGTAGAACTATTTCAACATTAATTATTTTAAAAAATTATATATTTAGGAACTTGCTAAAATAGAATATGTCCAGTCATTTTTTATATTTAATTTTACTTGGCCCTTATACAAAACACTAAATTTTTTACTTGTGTCTTTTAGAAAAATTAAGTGAATTTTATCATTTTAATCAAATACTATCATTATCATTAAATAACTAAATAAAGTAGTAGTAGTAGTAGTCAAACTTAAAATATTAAAGAATAAAAAAAAAAATTAGTTAAAAAAACAACTAGTAAATTCTTTCATAAGGGGTGTGTTAAGTCAACATATGTCATAAGAGATAAATCGAAGCAAATAATTCAGAATTATAAATTAATACCATGTACTTCTAGGTGATACTATTTTTTCCTTTCTAAATTTTTTATATGTTGCAATACAAAATTTGGATTTATAATCTTTGGAATAAGGAAACAACTCCCACAAATTCATAGAATCCTTAGAACTAGTAACAAAATAACAAGAGAAAAATAAAAGAGAAAAAAAGAGATGCTCAAATAATAAGCTTTGACATTAATTAAAAGGAAATAAAATGTTATTCTTCATACAACAAAGAGTTATAAGTTACCTACAACGTTAAGTTTGACCAAGTGAAATGCTTCAAGTAATAATCAATTCCAACTCAAACCTGTATAAAGGGGGGAAAAGAATGTTAGAACATATGTGTCAAGTTGAACAAAAATGAATAAAAACAAAATAAAAAAGTTGGGACATAGATATTGATTTGTACTCTAAAAATCGATATACAAGACAATGGTGTGTATATATATATATAAAAGATTGAAAATCTTTCTCTACTTCTTTATAGTTCTTACTAATGTATAAAAGATTCTTAATAAAATAAAGAAATTAGAATATAAATAAATTTTTCTAGACTATATATGAGAAATGAAAGGACAAGAGAGGAAACCACCTTTGAGTCTTCAGATATAGTGATAAAATGTGGAGAAAATAAGCCTATATTTATAAGACTATGAAATCTTTAAATGTGAAAAATGGCCAACAAAGTAGCATCCCTATAATTAATTTCTTACTAATTATATCATGGTAAGAGATAGACAAAGAAAAAATAATTTTAATTTAAAAGATTGAGGTAATTTTTTTCTTTGTCAACTTTTAGATAATTTTGGATCACCAACAAATCTTTAAAAAATATCAAACATAAGATTTATAATCTGAATAGGGAAAAAATGACCTTCTTAATCAAGAAAAATAATAGATATATTCCAAATTAAGTAAAAAAGTTATAGAAGACAAGCCAACGTAATATTTCAAACTAATTAGGGGATATACTCTATATATTGAAATTCCAAGGCCATATGACAGCCTTCAGATCATGATGACGCCTACCATAAACCCGGTAGGCAAGTTAAAACCCAAACAACAAGTGATAAACTTAAGCTACAATATAACTATGTAGAAGAAAAATAGATATCTAATATGACTATAGCATAGATATGTACATAACGAGACAAAATATATAGTAAAGGCCCAAAAGATACCAAGAAAGGCGAATATAAATAAGAACTAAATTTTGAACCTGGTATTACAGATACAAGAGCATCTAAGTACAGAAAGAG